>OZ025263.1:5492965-5631554 GCA_964019135.1 Arenicola marina | reverse complement strand
CATCATCAACCCACAGACAGGTAGGTCAAGGTCATGTCCAGGCTCATAATCAACCCACTGACAGGTAGGTCAAGGTCGTGTTCAGCCTCATCATTAACTGCCTGACGCATAGGTCAAGGTCATGTCCAGGCTGATCATTGACCCCCAGACTAATAGGTCAAGGTCATGTCCAGCCTCATCGTGAACCCACAGACAGGTAGGTCAAGGTCGTGGTCATCCTCATCATGAACCTCCAGACAGATAGGCCATGTTCGTGTCCAGACTCAGCATTGACCCACAGACACATAGGTCAAGGTCATGTCCAGCCTCATCATTACCCCTCCGGCAGGTAGGTCAAGGTCGTGTCCAGCCTCATCATCAAACCTCGGAGAGATAGGTCAAGGTCATGTCCAGCCTCGTCATCAACCCACAGCCAGGTAGGTCAAGGTCATGTTCAGGCTCATCATTAACCCCCTGACAGATAGGTCAAGGTCATGTCCAGCCTTATCTTCAACCCAGGTGAGCCATTGAAGGTGAGAGGCGAGGTACTGCAGACAAACTCTGTCAAAGCTGTGACCAAGGTCGCCATCAAGCCATAGTAACTGGGACTTCAGATCAGTGGGAGTGACTCGTGGGGTGACTCTAACGCTGCGGTTTGAGTTGCAGGCGTGCCATACGTGGACAAGGACGGGTCTCACTACCGCTGGAATCAGCCCGTCTCCTCGCAGTCCGCCGTGCATCCTCACAACCACAGCCAGCAGCAGCAGCAGCAGCAGCTAGAACAGATGCACTGCCAAGGGGCGGGGCCTCAGCCACCACAGCAGCAGCAGCAGCAGCAGCAGCAGCAGCAGCAACTGGCTCAGCAGGCGTCAACCCAGCCACATCAGCACTTGTTCCCTGGGCAACACGGACCCAGTGGCCAGATGCCAGCACAGCAGCAGCAGCAGCAACAGCAGCAGCCGCAGCAGCAGCAGGCGCCGCCGCCGCCGCCGCCGCCGTGTCCTGGGCTGCAGCAACAAATGGTGCCTCCCCTGATGCAAGTCACGACCCAGCAAGGCTACTCTCAATCTCAGGTGGGCCACTGAAACTGCGCCGTCACTGCGCTATCATTGCGCTGTCATTGCGCTGTCACTGCGCTATCATTGCGCTGTCATTGCGTCATCATTGCGCTATGACTGCGCTATCATTGCGCTGTCATTGCCCTATCACTGCGCTATCATTGCGTCATCACTGCGCTATCATTGCGTCATCACTGCGCTGTATTTGCGTCATCATTGCGCTATCATTGCGTCATCACTGCGCTATCATTGCGTCATCACTGCGCTATCATTGCGCTGTCACTGCGCTATCATTGCGCTGTCATTGCGCTATTATTGCGTCATCACTGCACTGTCATTGCACTGTCATTGCGTCATCATTGCGCTATCATTGCGTCATCACTATGCTATCATTGCGCTGTCACTGCGCTATCACTGCGCTACCATTGCGCTGTCATTGCGTCATCATTGCGCTATCATTGCGTCATCACTGCGCTATCATTGCGCTGTCACTGCGCTATCACTGCGCTATTAATGCGCTGTCATTGCGCTATCACTGCGCTATTATTGCGTCATCATTGCGCTATCATTGCGTCATCATTGCGCTATTATTGCGCTGTCACTGCGCTATCACTGCGCTATTAATGCGCTGTCATTGCGCTATCACTGCGCTATTATTGCGTCATCATTGCGCTATCATTGCGCTATCATTGCGTCATCATTGCGCTGTCGGGGGGCCTCCCTGGTGTAGTGGTAAGCGCACTAGACCGCAGATCAATAGGTCCTGGGTTCGAATCCGGGCTCGGGCACCTAATCTGGGGCATGTTTCATTCCTTCATCCTTCATCGTCTCGGGAGGTTCCTTGGCCCAATTTAGCCTGTATGTGCACAAAAGTGGCCTAAAACACCAACATTCCATTCCATTGCGCAGTCATTGCGTCATCATTGCGCTATCATTGCGTCATCACTGCGCTATCATTGCGTCATCACTGCGCTATCATTGCGCTGTCACTGCGCTATCATTGCGCTATTATTGCGTCATCACTGCACTGTCATTGCGTCATCATTGCGCTATCATTGCGTCATCACTACGCTATCATTGCGCTGTCACTGCGCTATCGTTGCGCTGTCATTGCGTCATCATTGCGCTATCATTGCGTCATCACTGCGCTATCATTGCGCTGTCACTGCGCTATTAATGCGCTGTCATTGCGCTATCACTGCGCTATTATTGCGTCATCATTGCGCTATCGTTGCGTCATCATTGCGCTATCATTGCGTCATCATTGCGTCATCATTGCGCTATCATTGCGCTATCACTGCGCTATCATTGCACTATCACTGCGCTGTCATTGCGCTATCATTGCGCTCTCATTGCGTCATCATTGCGCTATCATTGCGTCATCACTGCCCTATCATTGCGCTGTCACTGCGCTATTATTGCGCTATCACTGCGCTATTATTGCGTCATCATTGCGCTATCATTGCGTCATCATTGCGCTATCATTGCGTCATCATTGCGCTATCATTGCGTCATCATTGCGCTATCACTGCGCTATCATTGCGTCGTCATTGCACTATCACTGCGCTATCATTGCGTCATCATTGCACTATCACTGCGCTATCATTGCGTCATCATTGCGCTATCATTGCGTCATCATTGCGCTATCATTGCGCTATCCCTGCGCTGTCATTGCGTCATCACTGCGCTATCATTGCGCTGTCACTGCGCTATCATTGCGCTGTCATTGCGCTATTATTGCCTCATCACTGCACTGTCATTGCGTCATCATTGCGCTATCATTGCGTCATCACTACGCTATCATTGCGCTGTCACTGCGCTATCATTGCGTTGTCATTGCGTCATCATTGCGCTATCATTGCGTCATCACTGCGCTATCATTGCGCTGTCACTGCGCTATCACTGCGCTGTCATTGCGCTATCACTGCGCTATTATTGCGTCATCATTGCGCTATCGTTGCGTCATCATTGCGCTATCATTGCGTCATCATTGCGTCATCATTGCGCTATCATTGCGCTATCACTGCGCTATCATTGCGCTATCACTGCGCTATCATTGCACTATCACTGCGCTGTCATTGCGCTATCATTGCGCTCTCATTGCGTCATCATTGCGCTATCACTGCGCTATCATTGCGCTGTCACTGCGCTATTATTGCGCTATCACTGCGCTATTATTGCGTCATCATTGCGCTATCATTTCGTGATAATTGCGCTATCATTGCGTCATCATTGCGTCATCATTGCGTCATCATTGCGCTATCATTGCGTCATCATTGCGCTATCACTGCGCTATCATTGCGTCATCATTGCACTATCACTGCGCTATCATTGCGTCATCATTGCACTATCACTGCGCTATCATTGCGTCATCATTGCGCTATCATTGCGTCATCACTGCGCTATCATTGCGCTATCCCTGCGCTGTCATTGCGCTATCATTGCGTCATCATTGCGCTATCATTGCGTCATTAGGGCGCTATCATTGCGCTATCCCTGCGCTGTCATTGCGCTATCATTGCGCTATCATTGCGCTATCATTGCACTGTATTATGCTTTCATTACTGCGCTATCATTGGTTTCACCCTCATGGCACCTATGATGCCACCAGAGAGAGGGAGACATTGAAGGGATGAGTGGCCTTGATATAATATTAATGTTGACCGTGTTGCAGGAAGTCCCCTCCGAGTTGAACCAACAGATGTCCGGTTTGACCTTGACATCTCAAAATTCGACGGAGAGTCTCCCGGAGCAGGGCGTGTACCACAGCGGTCAAGGCCAAGCGGCGCCCCAGGGTCAAGGCATGACCCCCAGGGGCAGCCTATGACCCCCCACGGGCAGCCTATGGCCTACCACAACCGCAGCAGGTAGTCTCCATCAATGCCTAGCACATGGATCCCAAGGTCAAATTATACCTCCTGTGTAACAGGAATATGGACATGTGACTTCTCTTACGTTTACTTCCTGTAGTACATAAATAATACTTTAAGTAATATAGGTATGAACAGAACCATTTCACTTTTCAAAGTTAATTTTAAGTGAAACTTTTTTTTATGCGAAACTAATTTTTATGTGAAACTAATTTTTACGTGAAACTGATTTTTATGTGAAACTAATTATAATTTGATCAAAGGTAACTTTGTACAACTCCAGAGGTTCATGTTTATCAACTGCTAATTCTAATATTTATTATAAAGAAGTAAAATACTCTCATTTTGTTTACATTATGTTGACATTTTCGTTAACGGCCGCTGTGTGTCGCTGCAGGTGCAGTACCTCCACACTGGACAGTCCACTTCCGGCTTCAGCGTCCCATTCAACGTGTATCCCGGCATGCAGTTCGCCGGCTCCCAGGGCCCACCCAACGAGCTGCGGGTTCCGGCCAGGGTGTGGGGCCGGGGGTATGGGCGGCGGGGCCGCCGGGCAGTACGGGGCCGGACTGGGGGGAGGCCCCCAGAACGTGGGCTACCCGCTGGCCGGCTTCCCGCAGCTGACGGTCCAATCGGTGGAGACCTACCCGCAGGGCGACTACCAGGCGGGGTCGGCAGGACCCCAGGGGTACGGGGGGGACGGAGGGGGGAGTCTGGTGATGGGCGCCACCCACCAACCGCACCCCCACCCCCACCCCCACCACCACCACCACCAGCATCAACAGCAGCAGCACCTCCACCAACAGCATCACCAACACCCGCCCCCGCCCCCTCCCCCACCACCGCAGCAGCAGCAGCAGCAGCAGCAGCAGCCCGGCGGTGACCTTGGAGCGGGGGCGGGGGCGGGGGCGGCACCGCGTACAGCCACTACCAACCGCAACAGGCCATCAGCGCTAGTCTCGGCTACCACCCCTTCGTGCCCGTCCAGGGGTCTACACGGGCCCCGGTAGCAGCGGCCCCGGGGGCGGCGGGGCGGGGGCGGGGGCGGCCCGCCCGTCATGAGCTTCCCCCCCGGCGGCCCGGCGGCCGCCGTCCAGCAACAGGGCGCCGCCACAACTTTCCGGCCAAAGACTCCCCCTAGTCAGGTGGTGTGTAGCGTGAGCGGCGGCTCCGGGGTAGGGGTGGGATCCGGCGCCACCCCCCTGCCGCCCGCCCTAGCCGTGGGGGCCTCCGCCACGCAGAGTCTGGTCTACAATGGGTCGCAGTTCGGCCCCCACGTGAACTACCCCCAGCCGCAGCAACAGTCGCAGCTTGCCGCCGGGGTGGCGCCGCCGCCGCCACCGCAGCCGGGCAACCCGGGCCCCGGCGCGTCCACCACCACCCACCCCTCCCTTATGCACCCGCACATGATCCCCCACCCGCGCCAATTTAACCCGCCGCTGTGGTTGCCACCGCAGGGATGGCGGCCGGTGGGGCGGGCGTCCAGCCCTTCGCCGTGCGCTCGGCGGCGGCGGCAGCGGCGGCAGCGGCGGCCGCGGCGGCCGCGCGCCTACAGCTGGCGGGGGGCACCCGAGGCACGCCGCCCCCAGGCACGTCCCAGCTGGTGGGCGCGCCGGCCTTCCAGATGAAGGCGGGCCTCGACCAGCACCAGCACCAGCACCAGCAGCAGCACCAGCAGCAGCAGAAACCTGATCTCTACTCGGCGGACAGCGGCAGGGACTCTGGCTCCGACAGCAGCGGCAGCCAGGGCGCCCACCTGCCCGGCGGCAACGGCGGCCCCGGCCCCGCCATGCACCCAGCCGGGATCCCCGCCTACAGACACAGTATAGGTAAGAAAGCGCCGGTAGGGGCGTCACTTGTACTCACGCCGTCAGTATAGGTAAGGGCCGGTAGGGGGCGTCCCTAGTCCTAACGCCGTTAGTATAGGTAAGGGCCGGTAGGGGGCGTCACTAGTCCTAACGCCGTCAGTATAGGTAAGAAAGCGCCGGTAGGGGGCGTCACTAGTCCTAACGTCGTCAGTGTAGGTAAGGGCCGGTAGGGGGCATCACTAGTCCTAAAGCCGGCAGTATAGGTAAGAAAGCGCCGGTAGGGGGCGTCACTAGTCCTAAAGCCGTCAGTATAGGTAAGAAGGGGCGGTAAGGGGCGTCAATAGTTCTAACGCCGTCAGTATAGGTAAGAAAGCGCCGGTAGGGGGCGTCACTAGTCCTAACGTCGTCAGTGTAGGTAAGGGCCGGTAGGGGGCATCACTAGTCCTAAAGCCGTCAGTATAGGTAAGAAAGCGCCGGTAGGGGGCGTCAATAGTCCTAACGCCGTCAGTATAGGTAAGAAAGCGCCGGTAGGGGGCGTCACTAGTCTTAACGTCGTCAGTATAGTTAAAGGTAGGGGCGTCACTAGTCTTAACGTCGTCAGTATAGTTAAAGGTAGGGGCGTCACTAGTCTTAACGTCGTCAGTATAGGTAAGAAGGGCCGGTAGGGGGCGTCACTGGTCCTAACGTCGTCAGTGTAGGTAAGGGCCGGTAGGGGGCATCACTAGTCCTAAAGCCGTCAGTATAGGTAAGAAAGCGCCGGTAGGGGGCGTCACTAGTCCTAAAGCCGTCAGTATAGGTAAGAAGGGGCGGTAGGGGGCGTCAATAGTCCTAACGCCGCCAGTATAGGTAAGAAAGCGCCGGTAGGGGGCGTCACTAGTCCTAACGTCGTCAGTGTAGGTAAGGGCCGGTAGGGGGCATCACTAGTCCTAAAGCCGTCAGTATAGGTAAGAAAGCGCCGGTAGGGGGCGTCAATAGTCCTAACGCCGTCAGTATAGGTAAGAAAGCGCCGGTAGGGGGCGTCACTAGTCTTAACGTCGTCAGTATAGTTAAAGGTAGGGGCGTCACTAGTCTTAACGTCGTCAGTATAGTTAAAGGTAGGGGCGTCACTAGTCTTAACGTCGTCAGTATAGGTAAGAAGGGCCGGTAGGGGGCGTCACTGGTCCTAAAGCCGTCAGTATAGTTAAAAGTGCCGTTAGGGGGCGTCAGTAGTCCCTAAAGCCGTCAGTATAGTTAAAGCGCCGGTAGGGGGCGGCACTAGTCCTAAAGCCGTCAGTATAGTTAAAAGCGCCGGTAGGGGGCGTCAGTAGTCCCTAAAGGCGTCAGTATAGGTAAGAAAGCGCCGTTAGGGGGCGTCACTAGTCCTAAAGCCGTCAGTATAGGTAAGAAGGGGCGGTAGGGGGCGTCAATAGTCCTAACGCCGTCAGTATAGGTAAGAAAGCGCCGGTAGGGGGCGTCACTAGTCCTAACGTCGTCAGTGTAGGTAAGGGCCGGTAGGGGGCATCACTAGTCCTAAAGCCGTCAGTATAGGTATGAAAGCGCCGGTAGGGGGCGTCAATAGTCCTAACGCCGTCAGTATAGGTAAGAAAGCGCCGGTAGGGGGCGTCACTAGTCTTAACGTCGTCAGTTTTGTTAAAGGTAGGGGCGTCACTAGTCTTAACGTCGTCAGTATAGTTAAAGGTAGGGGCGTCACTAGTCTTAACGTCGTCAGTATAGTTAAAGGTAGGGGCGTCACTAGTCTTAACGTCGTCAGTATAGGTAAGAAGGGCCGGTAGGGGGCGTCACTGGTCCTAAAGCCGTCAGTATAGTTAAAAGTGCCGGTAGGGGGCGTCAGTAGTCCCTAAAGCCGTCAGTATAGTTAAAAGCGCCGGTAGGGGGCGGCACTAGTCCTAAAGCCGTCAGTATAGTTAAAAGTGCCGGTAGGGGGCGTCAGTAGTCCCTAAAGCCGTCAGTATAGTTAAAAGCGCCGGTAGGGGGCGGCACTAGTCCTAAAGCCGTCAGTATAGTTAAAAGCGCCGGTAGGGGGCGTCAGTAGTCCCTAAAGGCGTCAGTATAGTTAAAAGCGCCGGTAGGGGGCGGCACTAGTCCTGACGCCGTCAGTATAAGTTAGAAGGGCCGTTAGGGGGCGTCACTAGTCCTAAAGCCGTCAGTATAGGTAAAAGAAGCGGTAGGGTGCTCCGCGGGTCATTGCCTGTAAATCTAATCTGTCAGAGTTAATCTGTATATATATGTCATTGTGGCATTACATTTGTGTGTGATGTAATTTAAATGGTTAAGATAACTAAAGCACATTAGCCAAACGTGTATAATATATCTTATCTTGACGTGTTATTGACGTGACTGGTTCCCTGTTTCAGGTGACTCGCGGTTTGTAGGTCAGCCATTACAACAGGTCCCGCGCCTACCCAATCTACAGCCGTACCCCACGGGACCCAGGCAGCGGTAAGTTAACCCTCACCCCCCGCTCCCCGCCTCATCCCGATCCTCTCACCAATTCTACAGCCGTACACTGGCGGCCGATAACCCAAACCCCTTTACATTCATGCCCACAAATCCATCCGTCATCCATCTATCACAGCGACAACAATCAGCGTTAAACAATACTGACCCAACCCCAACCCGGTCGGTATCCCATGGCAACAGCCGCCAGCCCGCCACCCCCCATGGCAACAGCCGCCAGCCCGCCACCCCCCATGGCAACAGCCGCCAGCCCCCCACCCCCTATGGCAACAGCCGCCAACCCCCCACCCCCCATGGCAACAGGAACTGCCCACCCCCCCCCCTGCCGGCGGATTTACTCTCCAAACCACAGTGGGTAACAGTTGTTGTACTCGTCTCTCTTCGCAGCATGCCGACCCCGCCCGGAGGAAGCCAAGGCCAAGGACACAACAATAAGTCTCTAAAAGGTCAAGGTCGACGCTCTTGGTCCAAGGGCAGCTCGCCGCAGAGCTCCACGGAAAGTACGGAGGCTTCGGATTCGTGTATGTGTCCCCGCTTTAGTGGTGTGCAACCCGCGTGCTCTTGTTACCCTGGATACGGCGGGAAGGGGGTCGGTGGGGGGTGTGGGCATGGTGGTTTGGGGGCGCCGTTAACGTGGCCGTCAGCCTCTCTCCGCTCGAGCAGACGTTTTCACGACGTTTTATGGCGAAAATTGAACACGTTCATTTTTCGACATATATCGGTCAATGGTTGTCTGTTGTGATCGGCGTTACTATATATATATGGGCGTTGCGCCACGTAATCAGACCCACGCCACCCACACCCCGCACACCCCCAACGCGTCTTGTTAAGACTTACTTAAGATTATTACATTGCCATAAGTTCATAATTTGCAGATATTTTATTTTCGCTGAATTGTCTCGATGTTATTATCCAGACTTAAAGCAGTTAAGGTTACCTGTCACTGCAAACGTGTATGTTGAATCTTTACTTCTTTTTTCTGTTATCTTCGTTTATGTTCATTTTAATTACGCACATAACTGTGCAATGTTTATTCTTTTGTCGAACCCATATTTAGCATTTGTTTCTTTGGAACATATTTGGCAACGGTAATTGTTCCACGCAGTTTGTTATTAAGTGTGCTATTAAGATGTTTGTTATTAAGTTTTCTGTTATTAAGGTTTTTTGGCCCTGTTTAACCGTCGTGTGCGCAAGAATGCGCAAAAGCACCCAATATTTCATTTCCTGAGCTGGTTTGGCTCATATTTACACAACGGTGGCTTAACAGACCGCAGAATCCATTCGTTCTCTTCCCTTCTCATTGACGAGGAGCTACCAGAGTGGACTGCTGCTTAGCGTTCTCGGTTTGTAGGGGTACATGGCGACACAGCCATCTTTGAAGAATGCACATTCGACATTGACCCCCAAATTCCGACACTGTGGCAGTCTAGAAAAAACGACACTGAACTTAGCCAACAAGCGACACGGAACGTCGTGAAAAATCGACATTCGACATTGAGAATTGTGAAAAATCGACACTGCACACTGACTTTTCCAGACTTCTCTTCGTCGAGATCTGCCAGGCCAGGCCACTGCTCCTCCCCCCCCCCCCTCTTGATGTTTAATTTCTTTTCAATTAGTACCCTGTCTACATCCATCTAGTTAATCATCTCCATATCCTGTGTAAACAGTCTTGATTGATTCACTAAGACGTTCGGTACTTACATCTTAGACCACGTGACGTAACCGCCTAATACTCTATTTCGGATATTTGGGATTGTCTTATCACGTGATTTACACCTCCGACGATTGATCACGTGAGTACTATTCAGACCTACCATTATAACACGTGGCGTAAACGCCCAATACTCTATTTTGGATCACGTGACGTACACCTCCGACCCTCGAGATTGATCACGTGACTAGTCTTTAGACCTACCATGAGGTCATATGGCTTCACATGGATCATGTGACGTACACATCATACACTGCATGGTATCACTTTGGGCCGGTGGTGACCTCCCTGATGGAGTGGTTAGCGCACTAGATCGCAGATCAATCAGGTACTGGGTTGGAATTTTGTCCTGGTCACCTAATCTGGAGCATGTTTCTATCCTTCATCGTCCTGGGAGCTTCCTTGGCCCAATCTAGCCTTTGTATGTACAAAAGCGGCCTAGTGATAAAAAAAATAGGTACCACCTTGTGCATTATCATCGTTGATCGTCATTGAGACTAAAGTAACGACAAACGTTGAAGCAAAACAACCTCGAAAAGCTTACGAGAAAGAGAAGTAACAGCATTACACATGGGCGATAATGCAACACCAACAAATCATTCACCGCATGGGTCCTAATCTCGGCGACGGGAGGTCAGGCTCCTGGTTAGTCTTTATGTGGCGACCGTGAATTTGTCTGGTGTAAGAGGGTCTGCGTACTGTCGGACCTGTGGTAATAATAAACCTTCAGCAACGAGAGGGGCCGGCCCGGTAGCTCAGTGGGTTAGAGCGCTCGCATTAAGTTTTCTGGCCACCTGAGAGCCTAACGGCACGTGGATAGGTGGTTCGAGCCCCGCTGTGGCCATGTCTGTGTGGTCACAGGATAAAGATGCCATGTTCTTCTTCGAATATGGGGTTATTCCCGGGGACAAGGGTCCACTCTCCCTTCCTTCTCCCATTGACCCGATATGACCAAAAGTGGTTAAAGCGTCCTGAATATACAACCAATCAGCAACGAGAGCCAAAACACACAGATACGATGCGAGCTACATATACAATTCACAGTGTTATGCACGAGGACATGAAGGCAACATCTTCCGACAACATCAAATGTTTTTACAATAATCATATCAATGATAATAATAATAATATTAATATCGGTGTTTCGTTTTTGTCCATAGACGGCGCTCGCGTGCTGGAGATAGTGGGCGTGAACGCCTCCCTGCCACGTGGTGAGCTGGAGTCTCAGCTCGACGACCTCATCAAGCACGGCGCCCGCCTCCACGTGACCCCGCCCCACGGGGAGGGCCAGTCTACGGCGACACCTGGCGGAGAGTGCTGCGTCCTAGCGTGGTTCGATAGTGAACAGGCTGCGCAGCGCGCCCTGGCGGCGCCACAACACCCGCGCTACCGACTGAGGCGTCCCGCCCGTCACCATGGCGACCCGGGCAACCTGGCTGACAGCGGCAGCTGAGGCTGGCCGCCTCCTAGAACACTAGGCGGCTAGCCTCTCCCGCCCCCCCCCACCTCTATCTCCCTCTATTTCTATATATATATACGGTGACTATTGTTAATATTATTATATTATTATTATACTATGGTTACTCGTGTCCGTGTTATTGTACCTTTTGATTAGAGGTAGTTTAATTAATTTTATGGTCCTCCGGCGTATCTGTATAGTATTATTATGGTATGGGGAGGTTTCAGCCTGGTGTTATCGCCCAAGTCCCTCCCGGACCTGAACTGTGTCCTGTAGCCCCCGTGCTTCGATTAACCCTCGTGCTTTGTAAGTTATTATCAAATGGGGGTTGTTCCATTTGAATGCACAATGACATCGTGGAGATGTTCTTTACCTGTGATTTTGCGTGTTGCTGGATTGTACTTGTATGTGATGTGGTAGTCGGCTTGTATTGCTTTTTTCTTGGGTCTTGTCCATTACTCCCTCGCTGGATAGCGTGCGAGGTCAGCTCCAGCAATATCCCGTCGTGGGGCGCGCAATACCAGCTATAGCAATCTCCCGCATGGTGGCGCACTATATCATACAGATCTGCCCCTGACCATACAGGTAGCTATGTTAGCTGTAGCAGTCTCCCGCTGGGTGGCGCGCCGGATGAGTTGTAGCGAACTCCCGCTGGGCGGCTCGCCGGATAAGCTGTAGCGATCTCCCGCTGGGCGGCGCGCCGGGTGAGTTGTAGCGATCTCCCGCTGGGCGGCGCGCCGGATGAGCTGTAGCAATCTCCCGCTGGGCGGCGCGCCGGATAAGCTGTAGCGATCTCCCGCTGGGCGGCGCGCCGGATGAGCTGTAGCAATCTCCCGCTGGGTGAGGCGCCGGATGAGTTGTAGCGATCTCCCGCTGGGCGGCGCGCCGGATGAGTTGTAGCAATCTCCCGCTGGGCGGCGCGCCGGATGAGCTGTAGCAATCTCCCGCTGGGTGACGCGCCGGATGAGCTGTAGCAATCTCCCGCTGGGCGGCGCGCCGGATAAGTTGTAGCGATCTCCCGCTGTGCAGCATGCTAGGTCACCCGAGTACTGTGCGGCGCTCCGTAGCGTTCATGTTTGTTGTTATTGTTCCGTATCGCTAGTCTGTCAGCCAGTCGGATGTGAGTCCGGCGTCTGTATAGTACAGAGGGCATCAATGGGGTAGCTCTGTCTGTCTTAAGTTCAAAATACAACGTCCCGGTGTCTGCTTGTGTGTCACCTTGTCACCACGTCACTGCGTCACCGCCTCCCTTCGTCACCACGTCACTCCGTCACCACGTCACTCCGTCACCACGGATTTCTGCCGCCCCGCCACTAGCGCATTAGTCCACCCGGGACGCCATCTGCCGGCGTGATCGGGATCTCCGGCGGACGCTGTACCAGGGTCGTGACCTTCAATTTCTGCCATCGCCATTGTAAAATTGTCAGCAAATAATGCGTTTGTGATTGATACGGTAATCAAGTCCACGCTATTGTCATGAGGAATTCTAATCGTGAGGAAATTGTTATGATCTCCATGTAATTATGAAGGCTTAATTACTGCGTTGCGCCCAAGTCTCTTGTTGATCACGTTTCAAGATTGTATTTATGTCCAGTGACACTGGACACTGTCGATCGAGTTTCCGGTACACATTGGGCCGCTGGATAAACATGTTGGCGCTCTCATTGCAATGATGTACATCAGTGACATTGACCAGGTCATGCTAGACAGACTATTGTTTAGGGGGAATCTCCTCCTCTACGCAAGCACGACCGCTCTTTTAATATTGCCTCGTGTTTGTGACGTGCGCTTTTACACGGACGTTCATGGCGTGGTCGTTGTCATTGGCAACGAGCCACGGGCGCTTACCACGTGGTTTGTTGCTTATTTTTTTTTCTTCTGTCCTGTTTTGACGAGTGGCTTGGCGTTTGTTTGTTGGTGCGTATACAGTTTGTTAGTTGGTTTAGGCGCTTGGCTTATGTAGGTGGCGCTGCTGTCGCAATGAGCTGGCTGGTGCTGCCACCTCACGGTCGGAGGAGTAACGGAGTAACAGAGCTGGCCGTGAGTGCAGCCTGCAAATCCTGGATGATGAACAAGTTTCTACATATCTCTCCCGTCTTATGCACGATTTCTCGTTTAGATGAAACTGGTCGGCCATTTCTATTGTGGTTTTTAAAAGCATGATTTACTTTCCTTAAGGTAGACTTCGTGAACAAAGATAGTGGCCTGTGTCTGTTGCTACTACGTACCGCCCTTGTCTCCCCCCCCCCCTTCCGCACCCACCCCCCGTCATTCCCATGTGTTCCACTCCTTACCCCCCACACCCACTACCTCTGTCACTGCATGGGCATCTGAGATGTGGAGACTCCTACCCATTATATTAATTAGTTTGAACTTATCGTTAATGATCCCGTTGGTTGTCACGTGATTGCGCTGTCTCGTTAGGTCGATTAGTGGTGCTTTTATACCTTCGAAGCGTTCTCTGTAGCGGGCTGCCACCTGGTGGACACTATCTCAGTTGCTGTACTATTCGAATGTCCTTGAGAGGTAATTTATGATTTGTGATGGATGGACTGAAGTAGAGATTTTATTGCTGTTGCAGTGGGGTATATTCTAGATTATTCATCGATTGAAGTAATTTATATGTCGCAACCAGAGTAATAATCACTGCTGTACATTGAACTTAAAGCCAAAAAGATGTATATTGAAATCCTACATGTCAAAATGCCTTACAGAAATCAGTGGCATTTCTGGAAAAAAACAAACACATACAAGAAAAACGTTGGTGGACATATCATGGTGTGCGCTGTGTTCTCTGCCCTTGGGCCGCACCTGTTACACTTCGCCAAGTCGTCACATATCCTCATAGATCACGAACGTACGTGCAGCTTACAGTGCGCAAACCCAGTCACGTGACTTCGCAGGTTCTTGGTGTGGTCGCCGCGTTATATTTACTACTTATGACGTCACTGCACCATTTAATTTGTCCCGAAGCGCACGGTCTTGACCCATTGTGACGTCACTTGGCCAGGTTGTGGTGTGGTTCCGTTAACTCACAGTGACGTCACTTGGCCAGGTTGTGGTGCGTGTGGTCCCGTTAACTCACTGTGATGTCACTTAACCAGGTCGTCATTGTCGCGCGCGCGCCACATTAACCTATTGTGACGTCGGCGTGCCGCTTTGAGCCATTGTGACGTCACAATACGACCTGCTTGGAGTGATGCGTGCCGCGTGAACTCTTTATGACGTCATTACACCAGGTTTATGTTGTGGTTTGCATCGCGTCGTACGGTGTAGGACCCGGACGGGATGCCCGGATGTCACTGGGCCAGCAGGGTCCGGCGCGCATACGGGCACCTCCGCTCCGTGTCTCCAAAATTGCAATGATGATTTAATATGCACCTGTCCTCTGTGGTGTCACGGTTGCCGTGACAACGCGCGATGTCGCGATGGGCTTGTCAGTCCCGTGACGTCACCGAAGTCACGCGGTGTATCATGGGATACTTCAGTAAGAGGCAGCTGTGAGGTGGACCTGCCCCCGCCTATTGTCTAGCACACAATGTACAGTGAGAAGAAACTAGGTTTTATATATTTGTATAATGTGCTATTATAGGTAATCAGACCCCCACCCCCACGCAGACACCGTCCCCGCATAAAGCTGGCGTCTACACTGTTCGGCATTGGTCACACGTCTCCTCTCAATGGCAAACGAGGCTCTATCCCACCCACAGCACCCCCTCACCGGCCCTCTTCTCCCACCCAGAGCACCCCCTCCCCCACCCACAGGTCCCCCTTACCCACGCGCCGGTCCCCTTCACAAAACCCGCATGTCACCCTCACCCACCCACAGAACCCCCTCACTCACCCACAGGTCACCGTCACCCACCCATATAACCCCCTCCCCCACCTACAGATCCACGTCTCCCACACACAAATCCCATTCACTCGCCCACTATTCCTTGTGTTGTCCATCTATGTTGTGTCATGAGGAACTTCACCTCTGCCCCTCCCCCTCCCCCGGTGTCCGCCTCGTGTAGACGTTAGTGACACCCTCTACCCTGATCCAGCTGCTTGCCAACTACCACTCCCCATCCCCAACAAACACCCCCTCTCTTCCCGCACCTAACCTTGAGGCCAGCAGATAAGTATACCACCACAGTGAGTGACTTAAACTTAAAGGAACTGAGAAGTTCTTTCTGAAGATAGAAGATAAAAGTACATCTATTTTCTTGTATTTTCTTGCTTAAGTCTGTCTGATGTTAAATAAACAAAGGTGCAGACCGAATGTGAAACAGTTGTTTGGCTTTATCTTTGTCACAATCTTTCTCACTTCACGTACCCCAGGACACTCCTACTTTACCCAAGTATTTACTTCATTCCACACTGGACACATTCCCCATTAGACACTCTTACTTCACCCTAGGACACTTTCACTTCTCGGTTGTACACTCGCACTTTACCCCATGACACCCGCACTTTACCCAGGGACACCCCCATTTCACCCCAGGACACTCGCTTCACTCCAAGCTTCACTTCAATTCACCCCAAGGCACGTAATTTCACCCGTTGGACACTCGTCGCGTCACTCAAGGATACTCCCAGTTCACTCAAGGACACTCACACTTCATCCCAAAACAGTCTCCACTTCACCCCGGGACACTTCTCATGTCACTCAAGACCCTTCAACTAGATTCACAAACCACCTTTATTTACTTAAAACGTAAACATGACAACATTTAGTCTTAGAAATCTAGTCACGCTTCTGTCATCCTCAAGACCTCAAGTTACCAATGCGGCACTGATAAACCCTGATGTGCCTTAACGAGGCGTAACGTAAGCGACATCTACGAGACGTCATCTTGTCGGTTCTACGACAACAGTGGCCAGATCTTCAGCCGCTATGACGTCATCACCAAACTCTCGTTTCGCTTGAGTCACGAGGACATCCACGCATTCCTCGCCTTCCTGAAAGTGGAGCAGATCAGCCGTCACAGATCTAAGACGCCAAGCTGTGTATTATAGTTCATAACAGCATCCGTTACCAAGTTACCAACGTCACACAAATTCATATTCTGCCGCAAAATCACACTTTTAGCTATATCTTGACATTGAGCGGGGGATCTCCCATCCTGTCATAACCTTACTCCCCAATACCTACCTGCGTTAACGAAAACCATTATTGTACGTCAGGAGATGAGTATGGAAAGCCACGTTTCTCACTGAATCTATTGCTAATAAAACCAGATTTGGAGCAAAACAAACCCAGTTTTATGGGTGCAAATAATAAATGTTGTTGGTTATGATACGAATGGCTTGCCATTGACTGACCTACTTCAAAATTTAAATCAAAATCCAAAGGCTTCCGCCAAGTCGGTGGCAGTGGCGATAGTGCAGCGTACGGAGCGCCACTCTGCGGCAGAGTGTAATACACTCCTTTAACCGTCCATGGGTAACACAAGATACACCCCCCCCCCCCCCTGACGTTACCTTGAGCTTCTGGGCCTGGGATTTGTACCTCTGACTGAAGTGAGTGAGCACAAGGCGCTTAGCAGCCACCTGGCGGGCAAACCTGCCGGCCATCCCTGTCAACAGACAACAGTTAACATGAATTAACCAATGGCAATGAGTACATATATATATAGGATATCATTATCGTGATATCGCCGCATGGTTACAAATGTCCAGTTTTATTTGTCGCATGATTTTATGAAGTTACGAATACAGTAATCGTATTTTATCGTCGTATTCGTCATTACCAGAGGCCTTATGTGAACGGGGTTTAAGCCCCAATTAGTCACTTTTCTTGCGATCCGATTGCGAATTAAGAACCAAATATTATTTTCAAACGGCACCCATGGCACAGACAAAGATAAATCTGACTAAAAAGTCAGTCATAAATACCGTAGACACACGTTTCGGCCCATATTTTCCGCGAATTTGCCTCGATCACTCTCAAAATATCTGACGTGAGAAAGCAACACTAGACCATTTTAATGATACCAAACCTACGTTTGTACTGCGATGTTATCCTTTTTTATGACACAAAGAATATTTCTCCATGCTGACACGCCATTGGCAGAATACGCTCTGTCGCCAAAATACTAAAACACGCGTCATAAAATGATGGTTGCCATGGCGCCGAACGTGCTTTGAACAATACATGCTCTATATTTATACCAGCCACGAGGATGCCATGGCAACTATAGAGCCTTTCATTGTCTGGGATTTAGTCTATTTGCGAAAGTGTGTCTGCTGCCAATGGAGTGTCAGCATGGAGAAATATTTTTTGTGTCATAAAAAAGGATAACATCGCAGTACAAACGTAAGTTTGGTATCATTAAAATGGTCTAGTGTTGCTTTCTCATGTCAGTGAGAATTGTAGAGCGATCGCAGCACAATCGCGGAAAATATAGGCCGAAACGTGTGTCTACGGCATTTATGACTTTGACTTAAAACCGAAACACATACAATTGCATACATATAGCGACTTTTGTATCAACTAAACCCTGGGAGACCAAAGCACCTTCTGCACTCAAACCTCTCCAAAGGCCAAAGTATGAGACACAACAAAGGCACAACTAGAAATGAATTTGTGTTTTTGGCCACCTTTGTGCACACAAGGGCTAAACTAGGCAAAGGAACCTCCCGGGGCGATGAAGGATGGATAGATGGATGAAACATGCCCCAGATTAGGTGCCGAGAGATTTCAAACCCAGGAACTATTGATCTGCGGACAATACTGCCAGGATCGGGTCATAGTCGTCTACTGTATGAGTGAGTGATCTACTGTATTTCCCCTTGTGATATTAGGTGATATTATAATGCTTACCCGGCGTGGAATGTCCCTTTGCGATGGCGTTGTCCTGGAGATCGTTGCTAAGCGTCGCCTCGTGGATCAGAAGGTCCGCCCCGTGACACAGTGACTCCATCTGGCGGCTGTCGCTGGTGTCACCCAGGATGACCACCTTGCGTCCTGGTTTGGGAGCGCCGACGACATCGCTGGGGCTGACCTAGGGGGGGAGGGGGGGGGGGGGGTTGCACACACATACAGAACATGTCAAAATCCCGGGTGTGGGCCACTATTATACAAATCTGGTGGGGGGGGTGCCGCGGGGGCCTTGATGCCTCAGAGAGCGGATATTTGTGATGAAAAAGATACCCCCATAGAGCGAACATTTATGATGAGAAAGCCACCCCTATAGAGCGGATATTTTAGAACTTGCGACCGGGGAGGGGGGGTGGACCCTGAAAATGTGCGTTCATAGAACGGGTTGCCGCGAAAAACTACCCCTTCCAGGCGGATTTTGGCGGTAAAACGCCCCGACCGAGCGGATTTGGGCGGTGAAAAGGAGGGGGCTCTACCGCGTAGCCCAGCCCCCCCCCCCCCACCCCACCCCCCAAAAAAAACAAACCCTGCAATGTATTAAGTACCGCCTGGGGTCATATTATCTTCGTCAACAATGAATAAACATCATGGCAAACCTTCTAAAGTTTTTGTTAACATTTGTGATGACATGTGTGAACCCTGCAGACCATGGACACTCCAGGGTGTTACAGATAGTGCTTACGACCAATGACGCCCTGAGCACTCACCATCGTTCCGTCCGGAGCCTGCACACTCTGGCCGTCCTTCAGCCTGGCACACACCGGTCCCGGGCTCAGACCTCTGGCCTTCAGCAGTGACACGTCCAGTCTGCAGCATGCAGAGACAAGCATCTATAGACAGACAGACCATAATGCCAAGACCACTACGGTCAAGGCTTGAAACCGTGCTACTTTATATGTGCATTTTAAATTAACACATCATGATTGATTGATTGATTGATTGTTTCATTGATTGATTGATTTGATTCAATGGTTAGTTGACATCGCGCCAGGAGGTTTTGATCCATGACGCCAGTACCGCCACCTGGTGGGCGAGTGTGATACTCACTTTCCGGGGTAGGGTTTTTCCTCTATGACGTATCCGAAGCAGGGCACGCGGTGTATCAGGGCACCGGCTCTCACGTGGTGCCGGTCGTCCTCAAGCCTGGGGACACAGACCACAGGCCAATCAAACTTATTAAAGCTGCTCTTACATGTTCTACATACATAATGGGTGGGGGGGGGCAAGGGGGGTCGTGTTCCCAGATCACGAAGAATAAATTTCTTTATTCCCAGGTCACGATGAATTAAAAACAGAACTCTCCACTTGCAATGGAAGAGCGGATGCACGATACTAAATTGACGATTTCCCGATTCACGGTTATTTAATAGTAAAATTCCCAGTTCACGATTAATGAAAATCCTTGATCACGGCGATCGGCTAATACCTCTTCACATTTCACGAATAATTATTTTCCTCATTCCCAGTTCACAGTGGAATGAAAAGCCCAATCCGAGGAACGCAATTACCCCTTGCCCCCCCCCCCACCCCACCCCCCATAATGAGTTTCAAGATCTTTTGAAGAAACGGCTGGTTATATAGTCTAACTGTGCGAATGTGAATGGCCAAAAAACGGCAACACTGCCCGAGTTTTGAGGCAGTACACAAAAAAAGCCACACTTTTCAACAAGATGCACAATTAGAGAAAAAAATATGCCTTATCAAATGCTCTGGTATCTGACTGCATATCATGTATGTGTACTTTCCATCAAGAACCCAAGTACACAATTTCCACTCAAAATATGTCGTAATTGTCGGGGGGGTGGGGGGCGTATTGCTGCATGAGTAACTTTAAACATAGCATAAGAACAACGAAAATGAACATTACTAATAATAATACACAGTATGAGAATAATGTTGAAAATAAAGTACTGCCGGTAAATAATATAATACACGGTATAAGCGTAGTAATGAAAAAAACCAATATGGCGCAACTAATAGTAATAATACATCAGAACGGCCCTAAAGTTACATTAAACCTAAGTCCTACCAAAAACCAACAGGTCTTAGGTCTCTAGTTTGTGTTTATCGCATTTTTGAACCTCAGATAAAACTTCTGTAAACCAAATTTGTAAAACATTTATGTTAAATAAATATATACCTTAACGTACTAAATACAAATTCACGTTCTACCTACATATTTACACACTATATACATATTTTGGCACTATATACATGTCGATACACTATCAATGCTCTAGCTTAGTATAGTCGCGGAACGTGGAGGTTAGGAGCACGTGTTATACCAAGACGGCACTTACACGTGCCAAGCACCAAGCGTGTCGGCTTGGATAGCACGTCCTTCCCTTTCGTTGGGATGAAGGTTATTGCTTGCCGCGTGGTCCACGGTCCAACCCTGCAATAGTGTTCAGGAATAATGTTAAGGGCATTGGTTATCATAGGCACGCTTGAAAGTTGACACGTGGTCCATGGGCAACTCCAGCAAGAAAAGAAAATAACCTGCCACGCGGTCGACATGTGAGATCAAGTCGCTGAACCAGCCTGACACTATGGACACCTAACAGCCAGCCAGACAGCACGTGAGATCAAGTCATGGAACGAGCCGGACACTGTGGACACCTGACAGCCAGCCAGACAGCAAGTGAGATCAAGTCATGGAACCAGCCTGACGCTGTGGATACCTAACAGTCAGCCAGACAGCATGTGAGATCAAGTCATGGAACCAGCCTATCACAGTGGATACCTAACAGCCAGCAAGACAGCAAGTGAGATCAAGTCATGGAACCAGCCTGACGCTGTGGACACCTAACAGCCAGCCAGGCAGCATGTGAGATCAAGTCATGGAACCAGCCTGACGCTGTGGACACCTAACAGCCAGCCAGACAGCAAGTGAGATCAAGTCATGGAACCGGCCCGGCGCTGTGGATACCTAACAGCCAGCCAGACAGCAAGTGAGATCAAGTCATGGAACCAGCCTGTCACAGTGGATACCTAACAGCCAGCCAGACAGCAAGTGAGATCAAGTCATGGAACCAGCCTGACGCTGTGGACACCTAACAGCCAGCCAGACAGCAAGTGAGATCAAGTCATGGAACCAGCCTGGCGCCGTGGATACCTAACAGCCAGCCAGGCAGCATGTGAGATCAAGTCATGGAACCGGCCCGGCGCTGTGGATACCTAACAGCCAGCCAGACAGCATGTGAGATCAAGTCATGGAACCAGCCTGGCGCCGTGGATACCTAACAGCCAGCCAGACAGCATGTGAGATCAAGTCATGGACCCAGCTTCAGTGAAGCCTGACCGCTGTGTCAGGAGATGTTTGTCTGTGTATACACAAGATGTACACAACGCGTTACAACTGACGAAGGTGGTCAGGCATTGCAAGTCAGTCAACACAACGAGCAGTGACTACACTCCTTTCGAACAATCGATAAAGAAGAGGCCTGACCCATAGTACACGAAGCAGAACGGCCGTGGTAATCCCGATCATGGTCAACTGAACTGTTTTAACACACATTCGTCGGTATAAACGAAGGAATTGAGGACAGAAGGTAAGACCAAATCAATGAAATACTGGTGTGTTAGGTCCCCGCCGTGCACCTGAATGCTAAATTTGGCCAGGACACTAACATGCGGTTTGATAAAACTTGCCCCATATGCATGTGCCTGTCGTGTATTTTTGTTAAAGATGTCTGTACTAAGATTACCGTTTCGTTAGATTATATAATTCGCTGGGTGTCAATTGGTAATGCTACTTAAGAAATACAAAAATAGGAAACAGAGGAACTAAAAAATAGGACAAAAATAGGAATATCTACATACAAAAATAGGAATACTTTAGTGATTGATGGCCTCTGAAAACCCCTCACAGCCAGCCCAATCCACCTTGTTTTATTCAAACTTTTAAATTTCAACTGAATACAAAGAAACAGTCAGAAACTCTATCTGAACGAACAGTTGCCATAACAATCTGCCCCCAAACTTAAAACTGTTTCTTATACTGATTGATTGTGTCACAGCGTACATTCACCTAATAATGAATGACTGAAATTCGAATGATAGCATATTGGTTAAAGCTCATGGAACTTCCCAAAATAGATTAGTCAAGTCAGCCTATGACATGTGTGTACACCAATTTAGCTGGTAAAACTAAAAAAACTAGGCTTCGCAGACAGATACATATGTTGGAGGCAGTAAAACAAGATAGCCCTAGGTTGAAAGTACTGACAGAAGTCCCCAGACTGTGCCAACTCTGTTCATTTTAAGCAGATGCATTTTTAAGATATTGTTCTGTCCTATTACGTCCCGTAAAGATCTCGGCTCTAGCTTATGTTTCCGATTTTCGACGAATTTTCCAATTAAGCCAGAATCTGTATACTTTATCATTGGGCTAACGCTGCTTGGTATGGAAACGGAATTGGAAAGCGGAACGGACACGCGTTCGCCGTATGCGTGCCCTAGGTCTCTTGTACTCGTCAACATCTCCCACCATGGTGCCCCAACCCTAACCCTAACCCTAACCATAGTTACTCGATTTGGAAGTTATATCGAATTAACCTGATCCCATCACTGCGTTGTGGCATAAACCCAAAATGTTTGTTTTGCCAACAAGCATAATACGGTTATTCAAACCAGGAAAAAACAGATCTCCAGCTCAGCCTGTTTATCAACAGAGATTAAATCCCAGCTCTTTTAAAGAAACGTTGATTTATTCCTCTTACAAATAATGACATGGCGAGACGATGGATAGATACCTGTCAGTTTCCATAAATTAACGACGATTTACTAGATCAAGAGTCACCCAAATTTGCCCAAAATGAGGATCAATCGGCAGAACCGTAAACAAAGATACATTATCATATACCACGCAGCGCTGTAAGCATGAAGTAAACATGCCTCACAAAAGAAGAAGCAGTAAACAAGTGAGTCGTAAATGTCGAACAGTTGAGAGAATAAACATGCTCATCAAGGTGATGGCCGATTGCTAAAAATGATCGCGAGTGACTTTTCTAGCTATACACATATTGTTGTCTATATTATGAGCAGTGATTCATATGCAATGATAAATAATATGTGGCATGAATTCTACATTTTTTGATTGGTTTGTTTCTAGAAGTGCAGAGACGGATTTTGACGGTTAGTTGCCATGGATACAGATCCCCGGGCCGAAAGGAGACGGACGTACCGCATGCGAGGGCCTAACTCAACCCCTGGGGTTAGTGGTTCATCTCGACTAAAGACCTCATCAACCAGAGACCACGATAGTGACGTCACAGCACTGATCCACCCAGCGAAGACGAAGAAGCCGATAACCGTTAATTCAGTGATCCGGGCATCCGAGGTGACCACAGGCCAAGCTGAGCCAGGTTGTGGCCACACAACCGGAAGTGAGACCTCGATCGACCACGCCACGAAGGACGGAGCTCATCCATTAGTCAGTGGGAGGGCTGAGGGCCAACCTCGTTATCACAAAGGGTTCAACGCCAGCACGCTAACTCTCAGATCGTTTGAGTTACAGCCTTCGAATTATCGGAAGTTGTATGACACATACTGGGGGGCCTTTTCTAATCTGGCTTACGAGATTGAGGACGAGGACGAGGATGAGGGGAGAGAGGGCGGTGGGGTTAACTCCCTGGTGCAGACCCTGGGGCAAGGCATGGACGACCTGGAGGAGACTCTGGCCACTTGGGAGCTGCACAGCGAAGCCCTGGACCACAACGCGGCTCAGATCAGCGAGGCTATAGACGCGCGGCGGCAGGAGGTGCTCGATGGCCTGGGGGAGTGCGTCCTGTCCTGTCGCCAACGCGCGTCCGCCTTGATCCAACCTCGGCGCGATGACGCGCGCCTCATCTTGGGAGACCTGCGCCGCGCCAAGGATGACGTCACACGCTTCATCGATAGGCCGAATTCCCAGCGCGACGCCTCACCCGGTGACGTCACCGCTATGCGGGAGGAGCTACGCGAGGCATGCGCGAGGCTAGCCAAGGTCAATTTGCAGCCGCCGCCATGGCAACCAGTAACCCTGCAGCAGACGACACGAGGCAAACATGTCGTGTCCAGTATATTTGGCTCGCTAGAGGGCGGTAGTGGCGGCCCTAGCTGGCTTGCCGGGCTCTCCACCCCTCGCCGACAGGGGTCTCTTCGATCGGCTTCCGATGGCAGCGGCGACCTTGACCCCTCGGTGGACGATAGTCGTAGCCCTCTCCTGTCCCGGATGGAACTCAGGACCCAGTTCTCGTGTAAGACATCCAGTGACGTCAGAGAGTGTGGCGTGACCGACGTGGCCGTGTCGGCCCAGAACGAGGTTCTAGTTGTGGACCGGCACAACATGTTGGTCAAAATGTTCACCAGCGACGGTCGCTTCGTCAGGTTCGTGGGCCGCAAGCTGGTGAAGGAACCGAGCCGGGTCACGGTGCTCAGACCCACGGGTCAGATTCTCATCACGGATAACCAAAGCAGAGACATCAAGATATTCCACAGAGACGGAAGTTACATCGGGGATTTCGCCAGCGATTTGAAATACCCGGCCGGGGTTTGCGAGACGGACCGCGATAAAATAGCCGTGCTGGAGTTCGCCACGAAGACTGTGCTGATCTACGACAGAAGCGGACGAGCCGTGGCTTCCTTCCCTACGGGCCTCGAGTGTCCCGCTTACCTGACCTCCACCGATAGCGGCAACCTGGTCGTCACTGACTGGAAAACCGGGGTCATGCGGATCTATGACGTCACCGGACGTACTATATTCTCATCCAAGAGCAAGCCGCTTGATTCGGAAATATCACTTCCGGTTCCTCACGGCGTAATGGCGGATTGCCATGGCAACGTGCTCGTGGCGGAAAAGCGCCGCCGCTGCGTGAAGGTGTATAGCGAGGAGGGAGTCTTTCTGCGGAGCTATGAACAAGATGGACATAAGTTCAAACTTCCCATGGCTTTGGCGAGAACTGATTCCGGTTTATTAGTTGTCGGCGAGTACCAGGGAAATGTAATGACTTTCAGATACCTCGATCTGCCTTCGGGCAGCTTCTCCTCTCAGCAGCATGGCAATAAGCGGAAGACGGAAGTCGTCGTTCCCGATGACGTCACAGTGGAGAACGCAAGCGATGAAACCTCCTTCTAGTCTTAGAAAAATTGGAATATATTAACTTCCATATTATATTGGGGCTTGACCTGAACATAAGAAACCACTATGTACCAACGTAATAATTAATAATGCAGTTTTCCGTCGACGATCCGATAATAAATGGTTCATTGCGATAATTCGCTGTTGTCATGACATATATAATCACACCAAAAGCAGATGGGTGGTGGGTATCGCGTGCAGCTCTTAAAGGAAGCCGCCATCCTGGCCTGTAACGCTGCTTTAATTACCGAATCATATAATACCCAAGCGTCTATCCTCCAAATTACAGAATTTTCTGTTCTGTCTGTAGCTCACTATAAAATTTAGAAGTGATCGCCAGCCACGATTTCGCCGCTTAACGAGGAAGGGAGAGTGGAGTCATGTCCCCGGGGGTTGCCCCCAACTCTTTGCAAAGAAGGACATGGGATCTTTATCCTGCGACCACACAGACATGGCCACAGCGGGGCTCGAACCATCGATCCACGTGCCGTTAAGCTCTCAGGTGACCAGAACACTCAATGCGAGTGCTCTAGCCCACTGAGCTACCGGGCCCGCCCATATTTTCCATGAAACAGTAAGATCATGGTCTACTGCGCGGCTTGGAACTGCCGCAATTCATCCGTAAATCGAGGCCCTAATTTCTCTATTCACGCGTTTCCCCTCAAAGGTACCCCCACTGTGAAGATCGCGAGGTAACTTCCAGTTATAACGTAGGGCGGTGCCACATGAAGGGTCACAATATACGTCACTTGCTCCGGCACAATGGCGCGCTGCTCAACATCGATGGGGGCGGGTTGCCTTATTTTTTTTCTTCTTACCAGTCGGCCGAACACTCGCCAATTTAATTTTAAGATGTAAGCTTTCCATGCAGGTCGCGATTAGATTAGGTTGGACACCCGCTTTAACGGGTGTGCTCTGCTAGATATAAGCCCAAGTGGCTAGTGCTTGTTTACCAAAATTCAAATTTAGAACCTGACATTATTTTGGCGGGAAACAACTGTTTGAATAGCTTTAACCCAAACAACAACGTCCTTCTCCCATGTACCGTGCTTACCCACCTGAAGTTCCTCTGGTTCTTGTCCCGCAAGCGGCACCAGTTCATGAACCACATAGTCAAACCCCAGCTGAGATCTTGACAACTCTAGACTTGTCCGGATGAACCTGCGCAGTCCCGACGGACCGTATAGCTCTACCAGAGACCTTTCCTTGTCCTCAGGAGCCCCGCCAGCAGTTTGACTGATGGTGCACAATAAACCTGGCAGACCGAACAACTGTAAATAATAATAATACAATCAATCAGTAAGCAAATGTCACACATATGTGTAGCATATATTTATTTTATTAATTAATTGTATACATCTTCAATTCTGTGTGAATGGCCATCGGGGTGTCTCAATCGCTATAAACATGATAAACCTTCATATTACATACATGTGCAATTATCTTGACCCCAGAGTCTTGGTCAACCTGCTGTTTTTTTCACTAGTATTCCACATGGTGTGTTTCATTAGATATACCTTGTGCATATCACAAATGCAGTCACACCAGGTGGCATTGTTTAACATGTGTCAGGATGCATTAATTTTAAGAAACACCTAACATGCTAACCATACAGATAAGATTCCTGTAGAGATTCCCTTCACCTTAATTACACATCATGCAGCATGTTTAAAGGTTTCCTTTTTCAAAACAACTTTCTAAGGTCTCACATGGTCTCCATGTAGATGAGTGATGAAAATTTTGCTGATCTTGCCTGGCCGGATTGCACTTTTCATGAGTTGTATCTGCGTGCCTTCACCACAGTCAAACATCCAGCACAGGCCATCTGCAGCAATATAGTAGTCATATAATTTGAAATAATGATATTCAATATACATTTTATATTTTATATCTACTTCAGAATAGACATCTCTCATATTTGATTCGCCTATTCTTGCTCCATTTTGCGAAAGTAGTCCGTTTCATATTTTACCCATATCATACAAGTACATATTGTAGACATGTATTTATTATTATTATTAAAGGCTGTAGCTATTCATACGCGTATATGACACTAAGCTGATAACTTGTATATATAAAGAAATACTACAGACCTGTATGAATAGCCACTACATTATTTACAAATAGCCACTATGTAAGTTAAAAGCCTTCTGACACTTAACAATGTAAATAGATAACATTAATAATATTCGACTTAATACTTTTCAACCACCAGAGAGATGTTACAGTTTGTCAGTCTGATGCTTACTGTTACAGTTACAAGAACAAGTGTTAAGACTGTACCGTCTGAACATTCAGGCTATAAAAATCTTAGCCTGAAAATCAGATGTCAATGTCGTGACAGTCTGAAGGATCAATACATCCTTCAGACTGTCACAACATTAACGTCTAATTTTTAGGCTATAAGAATCTAAGCTTGTTCACCTTTACATTTTGTTCAAAGAAGATTATACCAACCATTTCGGTAGATTATGGCAGAGACCCCACGGTTTGGAGTTGGATAGGCAGAAGCTGTCCCCAGAAAAGTGATTTCCATGACAGACAGTCACAACAATCCACAAGCCAAGCTGGCAATTAAGCGGTCCCTGTAATGATTGACGGTCCCCCAAATTCTCACGTCTGACAATCTTTCATTGATTTAGGCGACAAACTCTCGCATCATGATATTCGACTATGCACAACAAGATGCTAGCTATGTCGCATGGTCGTATTAACAGATTAAGCCATCATCTATGGCATGTTCGTTGTGCAACTTTGTTTTCATTTTGGTTCGGAGAGATTTTATCAATGCGCGTTTTCCAGGTCGTGCCTTTCGCATCCTAATTACCGAATAATAGGTATGACGTCGAATGTTTTTGTATTACTAGCCGCCCCGGTAATTGGTGTCTAGCGCTGTTTCCGCTTAACTGTAAAATAGGTTACTGCGGTAACCGATGTATAGCGTTGTTTTCGCATGTAGTCCGCTTAAAGTTGCATGTCGAGCTCTTTCCCGCCAAAACTAAAGAAGTCAAAATACAAATAAGAATCAGTCCTTGAATCATTCAAGACTTCTAATTTTGTCTATACTCCACCCATGCCAGACTGCCAAATAGTGTCTCTTAGCCTTGTCCGTGATATCAATTTACCACAAGTTTTCATTTTAGTGGTAAACGTCATCAGTTTGCTTCGCGATGCTTTGGTATAAGTAGCAATGCCGCGACCGATTTCTGTGGTGTTCAGGGATAGACACGTTTGCCACACCACAGCCGAAACGGCGATGTTTATCAGGTTTCTGAATTTATAGAATGAAACAATAGAGTTTTCTGCGAATTTTGATATAGGGCTATACAGTTCTCGCGATCGGGCCGCGAGACTTCAGTTTTGGGGACAAACAAACACACGTGCTCCATGTTGAAGTATAGGCAGCTATAAGTCAATTTCTTTCCAGGTTTATTCTAAAGACCATGAGTACCATTTCACTAAACATGGCTATGAGAGATATACGTTAAAATATTTGGAGGCGATGAAGCGCAGAACTTTGGGAATATACAAGGAAAAATCCGTCTTCAAAATACTCGAAAGCTAAAAATAACGTTCTAAATTTAGCCCTGCACCCGGGCTTTCGCAAGTTCACCACACAGCGAGTGACGTCACAGAGTTTCGCGTGCCTCCGCGGTAACAAAAATGGCGAGAGCAAGTGATCGACTTAACCATTCCGCTGTCAAAATGTGCAGTGCATGGAGTAACAGCACACGGATGCGTCATTAAACCACATAGTAAAGATAAAACAAGACCAGTTGAATGTTTTCGTATCACTTTTGGATCACGAAAAGACCAAGTTTCTTCATTTCTGTAAGTTTTCTGTTTGAAGCGTTGCGCCAACGTTGTCACTCGGGGAGAATCCGTGTGACGTCATAATGCCTCGTTTTCGTAGGAAATGCAAAAAAACGTTAGTTTCTCAGTCGTATTGTCCCGTAGTAACAAATATTCGTCATTGTGATGGCGCGAACGAATAAAAAATATGTCGTCTATCCGTTTTGTTAAGCTATATTTCTTAAATATTCTGAATCATATCGCTAGGCCTTCCGCAATGGACCCACCCCTCGGCGCCTGACTCTTGCGCAGGTAGTCTGGTTCCCGGTCTCTCTCTTTGCGTAACATACACGTCACGCCTACGTCACAGATAGTCAGCATACCAGTGTGCGCAGAGCTTCTAAACTCGTTCCGAACACGTGCTTCGTTTGTTTGTCCCCAAAATGAGTAAACCGGAAGTCTAAGCGAACGAGACTTTATAGCCCTATAACTTTCGCCTAGGCTTAGTTTTGGCGGGAAAGAACTCGACATGCAACTTTAACTGCAAAATTAAACACTTCGGTGGACATTGGCGCAAGTGCCCCTAGGCAAGCCCGCTTCTCTAGGGGCACAACGGTAACAATGTTAAAATCATTCGACGTTAGTAGGGAATCGACTGTAGCTTTTATTATAATGCAGGCGCGTACAATAATAGTGCTTACGTATTCTATATACCTTAATTTTTCTATCTTCTGACATCAAGAAAGTGTGTCAACACTAGATTGTTCCAGTCATATTTTCGCGAACAAATGTTGGAGCATGCGACTTTTCCCTACCAACCGCATACATGCCAACCTATAGGGCTATAAAGTCTCGTTCGCTTAGACTTCCGGTTTACTCATTTTGGGGACAAACAAAAGAAGCACGTGTTCGGAACGAGTTTAGAATCTCTGCGCAGACTGGTATCTTGACTATCTGTGACGTAGGCGTGACGTGTATGTTACGCAAAGAGAGAGACTGGGAACCAGACTACCTGCGCAAAAGCCAGGCGCCGAGGGGTGGGTCCATTGTGGAAGGCCTAGCGATATGATTAAGAATATTTAAGAAATATAGCTTCACAAGACGGATAGACGACATATTTTTTATTCGTGTGCGCCATCACAATGACGAATATTTGTTACGACGGGACAATACGACTGAGAAATTAACGTTTTTTTGCATTTCCTACGAAAACGAGGCATTATGACGTCACACGGATTCTCCCCGGTGACAACGTTGGCGCTACGCTTCAAACAGAAAACTTACAAAAATGAAGATACTTGGTCTTTTTGCGATCCAAATGTGATACGAAAACATCCAACTGGTCTTATTGTATCTTTACCATGTGGTTTAATGACGCATCCGTGTGCTGTTACTCCATGTACTGCACATTTTGACAGCGGAATGGTTAAGTCGACCACTTGCTCTCGCCATTTTTGTTACCGCGGAGGCACGCGAATGTTTGTGACGTCACTCGCTGTTTGAGGAACTTGCGAAAGCCCGGGTGCAGGGCTAAATTTAGAACGTAATTTTTAGCTTTCGAGTGTTTTGAAGACGGATTTTTCCTCGTATATTCCCAAAGTTCTGCGCTTCATCGCCTCGAAATATTTTAACGTATATCTCCCATAGCCATGTTTAGTGAAATGGTACTCATAGTCTTTAGAATAAACCTGGAAAGAACATGACTTACAGCTGCCTATACTTCAACATGGAGCACGTGTGTTTGTTTGTCCCCAAAACTGAAGTCTCGCGGCCCGATCGCGAGAAATGTATAGCCCTATTTTGAATGAAAAGTGGTAGATCTGCGTGTGACGCAGTCGCGCGCGCCGCTAGGGGGGTCTGGGGGCATGCCCCCCCAAGAAAATTTTAAAAAATGGTGCTAAATGGTGCCTTCTCCTGCATTCTGGGGAGTAATTTGACTGCAATAGAATTACATGATTGAACATTTTGCAATGCGGCAGGAATAATGTTAAAAGCGGTAGGCGGTAGAAGTCTTCAAAAAGCGGTAGTCTACCGCGTAAAGCGGTAGGGTTGGCGTGTATGCAACCGCCATGTGTATGCAGCGCCACCTGGCGAATCCCGCCACCATTTGAACCATATGTAGCCTGGGTCCCAAACTTTGTAACAGTCAATGACCTGTGAAAGAGGGCGCTGCTGTTTTCCTTAAGTTCAAAGCAAGCGACTGACAAGGCCCTCTAGCGGAGAGTCATATGCTAACGGAGAGGAGGAACCAACTCGCATTCACCGGTATCCGCCAAAAACAAATATGGCGGATGGCTGGTCGGGAACAGTTGTGTGCTCCAACATTTCTTCGCGAAAATATAATCGAAACAACCTAGTGTCGACACACTTTTTTGATGTCAGATGATAGAACAAGGTATATAGAATACGTAAACACTATGATTGTTCGAGGACACATTACAATAAAAGCTACAGTCGATTCCCTACTAACGTCGAAGGATTTTAACATTGTTACCGTTGTGCCCCTAGAGAAGCGGGCTTGTCTGGGGGCACTTGCGCCAACGGTGGACACTGTGGTAACTGGTGTCTGGGGTTGTTTCCGCATGTAGTCCGTTTAACTGCAAAATTGGACACTTCGGTGGACACTAGTTGCTGTAACTGATGTCTAGCGCTGTTTCCGCTTAACTGTAAAATAGGTTACTGCGGTAACTGATGCCTAGCGCTGTTTCCGCATGTAGTCCACTTAAATGTAAAGTTAGATACTTTGGCGGGCATTGCGGTAACTGGTGTCTAGCGCTGTTTCCACATGTAGTCCGCTTAACTATAAAGTTGGATACTGCATGTAGTCCGCTTAACTGTAAAGTTCGAAGCTGCGGTAAACGATGTCTAGCGGGTGTGAGATGTTGTTGGTTTGATGACGGTTTGGGCATTGATACCAGTAGGACTACCAGCTTGTCACAGATATCTGATACGGTGTGAATTCGGCGATAAGGCGTTGTGACTAATGTCATTAGTGTTGCCACCCAGGTATTGGTGACTATGTGGGAAAAACGATAAGCACCCAGCGACAATGTTGACACATTCAACACGTTCAAGGCGGCTGTTGCAGCTAATGTGCTGGTGCGTGCAGCGGGTGCCTCGGGTGCATAGGTGGGACAGACAGACAGACGGACAGCTTCATTTCGTTAGTATACATTATTATGATATTGTACGTCATACTGTAGTAAAATATATTTCTTAAGTACTAGGCGTGGCCAGTTAGCTGCTTCTAAAGTTGTACAACTGTTTGTTTCGAGATATTATTTTAATTAGGTATATATTTTCAATGGCACCAGGTCTGATAACGCACGGTTTGCACTGAGTGGGAACATCTGGCTGAAATTCCGATTCAAATATGCATGCCTACGAAGTCTGCTCATGTCCGGAAGCGATTCTTTATTTTTACTATGCCATGCCTATGGTCAGTGTCCCCGTCAGTATCCCGGTCTGCAGATGTAAAGACAGCAATGTTGCAAGACTCCATGCTGAACTGGCACTTTACGTCAAATTCTGACTCTTAATTATGACGTCATAGTGCACTTGGCTATCTTTGGTGCGTGGTCGGGGAGTAATGCCGTAATGGCTCACACAAAAATTGATATTGCGACCCTATGTCTGTGAGTACTTGATACACCTATCCCATCCGATTTAGGTAGCTAATGCCTAGCCTTTCACGAAGATGACCCCCTCATGATCTCAGTTTTCACGCACTTTAACGCGCGTTTCCCACGGTGCATCGCCGGGTCCTACCAAAGCCGACCGATTAGTGTCCAGTCCTTCTCCAATTGACGCGATATGACCAAAAGTGGTTAAAGCGTCCTGAATATATAAACCAACTGTATTTGTACATAAGAAACAGTAATTTAGGTCCTGTTGTATTCCACATGAGTATATGTTTTAAACTCCAATCCATAATTTAAAGAGATAGCCTTGTTTATCTTATATATGTTACCGATATCATGTTCTCTTTCCCGATGACTACAGCAAAATGTTATTACGTACCTTGAGGTAATCAAACACATCTGGCACTAGATCAAAACTTATCGCACAAATGTGCACGGCGAAATATTTCATAATGTTTGGAAATAAACAATAATTCCGGCCGCCTCGCCATGGATGTAAAACAAAGAGACAGAAAATGCTATGTCGTTTGAACATGCAATATTTAATCATATAATCATCACCACTGACAGTTATGCAGAACACATCTGTATGCGCGGCTTTTATTAGTACTATATAAAAACGTTCGGTCCTCATCAACGTCGTTCAAAATGTAAATGAACGCAAATATGCATCGACGTAATCAACTTTCGACCTACAACTTACCTCACCCTACGTATATAAGTTTCAACTAACTTCTGTGTATATGTAGAAATACTTTTCGTCTTTATACTTCAGCTGTGTTTGCATCTACCCGTGTGCGTCTAGCGTTTTACAATTCAACAACTATATATGTAATTACGTGTTCGTTGTCAAACTAGTAATTGTACATTATTTATGTCACAAATATTTGTATAAACAAGAGGTTTAACTTCTAATCAATAAGAGGATGACTTATCAACAATCGTCTAGAGATAACACTTCAAAGTACTGAGAAGTACCGCTCACATCGAGGATTGTATCGATGTAGTTGTATCGATGTTGTATCGTGTGAACCTCTATGTTTTATCGTGTGAGACTGCTTTATCGTGTGAACCTCCATGATGCTATAACTATACGTGGGCCTCTAATGGCGTGTGTTCTGGTAAACCTCTAAGAGTGTGTTATATCTGAGGACCTCCGCTAGCGCTTGATGTGGTGAAACTTTCTTGCACTGTGGGTCCCTAATTGTCTTCATTACCTCATCATGAGAAACTCTAATTATGCTTTGTCTTGTAGATCTCTATTGTTCCTTTAGTTTGGCGTCGCTGTCTAGTTTCTTCTTGTACTCGTTGTAGTAGTTGTCGGTGCCCAGCAGTTTGTCCCACCAGACGAAGGTCGATGCGTAGTTACCAACGAAGTTGTAGTGGTGGAAGTCGTGGAAGCGGGAGCCTGCGAGGGAGAACACAGAGGTCATGAGAGGAAGTCAACCGTGAGCGGTTAAGATCAAAAGATCACGATTGAAAAGCAACACCGCAAGGTCAAAATGGCAAGGTCAACATAAAAACACAGAAAGCTTACCAGAACTCAACCCAGAACACAGCTACGTCGTCATTTCCCATGAAACATCACGCCTCGGTCGTTTCGGCTATGTCAGAACATGGCTCCATGGCCTTGGTTACGTCAGAACATGGCCCCATGGCCTTGATTACGTCAGAACATGGCCCCATGGCCTTGGTTACGTCAGAACATGGCCCCATGGCCTTGGTTACGTCAGAACATGGCCCCATGGCCTTGATTACGTCAGAACATGGCCCCATGGCCTTGGTTACGTCAGAACATGGCCCCATGGCCTTGGTTACGTCGGAACATGGCCCCATGGCCTTGGTTACGTCAGAACACGGGACTGTCATATTGTTTGAAGTCTGCGTCCTCTACATTCAGTACACACGGTCAGATGTAACTTACCGGCGTATCCAGGGACCAGGTGGAAAGGGTTAATGTAGTGGAGGTCGTATCCACTGTGGACGTCAATGGTCTCCAGGAGACGGACGGTAACCCAGACCCACAGGAAAACCATGTGGTTGGTCAAGGCAGCGGCGCCGATGAAGAAGCCAGTCCCCAGCACTGCATAGAATAATACATCAACACATAAGAGATCAAAGACCATTACTCGAACTTCAACTAGGACCAACCTGTCTGCGCCCGACCGCATACTGTCGTCATACCGTTGCCACGAGCAAGTTATAAGATACACTCACTGTATGCATCATACGACCACGGGAAGTCTCACCAGGTGGAGGCACTACTAGATTTTTCTCCATAATGTGCGTCGACACTTGGTGCGTTGGTGAATAATAACGAATAATAGCGAGACTAATAACAGCTATAATAGTGAGACTAATAACAGACTAATAACAGCTATAATAGTGAGACTAATAACAGCTATAATAGTGAGACTAATAACAGCTATAATAGTGAGACTAATAACAGCTATAATAGTGAGACTAATAACAGCTATAATAGCGAGAATAATAACAGCTATAATAGTGAGACTAATAACAGCTATAATAGTGAGACTAATAACAGCTATAATAGTGAGACTAATAACAGCTATAATAGTGAGACTAATAACAGACTAATAACAGCTATAATAGTGAGACTAATAACAGCTATAAAAGTGAGACTAATAACAGCTATAATAGTGAGACTAATAACAGCTATAATAGTGAGACTAATAACAGCTATAATAGTGAGACTAATAACAGCTATAATAGTGAGACTAATAACAGCTATAATAGTGAGACTAATAACAGCTATAATAGTGAGACTAATAACAGCTATAATAGTGAGACTAATAACAGCTATAATAGTGAGACTAATAACAGCTATAATAGTGAGACTAATAACAGCTATAATAGTGAGACTAATAACAGCTATAATAGTGAGACTAATAACAGCTATAAAAGTGAGACTAATAACAGCTATAATAGTGAGACTAATAACAGCTATAATAGTGAGACTAATAACAGCTATAATAGTGAGACTAATAACAGCTATAATAGTGAGACTAATAACAGCTATAATAGTGAGACTAATAACAGCTATAATAGTGAGACTAATAACAGCTATAATAGTGAGACTAATAACACCTATAATAGTGAGACTAATAACAGACTAATAACAGCTATAATAGTGAGACTAATAACAGCTATAATAGTGAGACTAATAACAGCTATAATAGTGAGACTAATAACAGCTATAATAGTGAGACTAATAACACCTATAATAGTGAGACTAATAACAGACTAATAACAGCTATAATAGTGAGACTAATAACAGCTATAATAGTGAGACTAATAACAGACTAATAACAGCTATAATAGTGAGACTAATAACAGCTATAATAGTGAGACTAATAACAGACTAATAACAGCTATAATAGTGAGACTAATAACAGCTATAATAGTGAGACTAATAACAGCTATAATAGTGAGACTAATAACAGACTAATAACAGCTATAATAGTGAGACTAATAACAGCTATAATAGTGAGACTAATAACAGACTAATAACAGCTATAATAGTGAGACTAATAACAGCTATAATAGTGAGACTAATAACAGCTATAATAGTGAGACTAATAACAGCTATAATAGTGAGACTAATAACAGCTATAATAGTGAGACTAATAACAGCTATAATAGTGAGACTAATAACAGACTAATAACAGCTATAATAGTGAGACTAATAACAGCTATAATAGTGAGACTAATAACAGCTATAATAGTGAGACTAATAACAGCTATAATAGTGAGACTAATAACAGCTATAATAGTGAGACTAATAACAGCTATAATAGTGAGACTAATAACAGCTATAATAGTGAGACTAATAACAGACTAATAACAGCTATAATAGTGAGACTAATAACAGCTATAATAGTGAGACTAATAACAGCTATAATAGTGAGACTAATAACAGCTATAATAGTGAGACTAATAACAGCTATAATAGTGAGACTAATAACAGCTATAATAGTGAGACTAATAACAGCTATAATAGTGAGACTAATAACAGCTATAATAGTGAGACTAATAACAGCTATAATAGTGAGACTAATAACACCTATAATAGTGAGACTAATAACAGCTATAATAGTGAGACTAATAACAGCTATAATAGTGAGACTAATAACAGACTAATAACAGCTATAATAGTGAGACTAATAACAGCTATAATAGTGAGACTAATAACAGACTAATAACAGCTATAATAGTGAGACTAATAACAGCTATAATAGTGAGACTAATAACAGCTATAATAGTGAGACTAATAACAGCTATAATAGTGAGACTAATAACAGACTAATAACAGCTATAATAGTGAGACTAATAACAGCTATAATAGTGAGACTAATAACAGCTATAATAGTGAGACTAATAACAGCTATAATAGTGAGACTAATAACAGACTAATAACAGCTATAATAGTGAGACTAATAACAGCTATAATAGTGAGACTAATAACAGACTAATAACAGCTATAATAGCGAGACTAATAACAGCTATAATAGTGAGACTAATAACAGCTATAATAGTGAGACTAATAACAGCTATAATAGTGAGACTAATAACAGCTATAATAGTGAGACTAATAACAGCTATAATAGTGAGACTAATAACAGCTATAATAGTGAGACTAATAACAGCTATAATAGTGAGACTAATAACAGCTATAATAGTGAGACTAATAACACCTATAATAGTGAGACTAATAACAGCTATAATAGTGAGACTAATAACAGCTATAATAGTGAGACTAATAACAGACTAATAACAGCTATAATAGTGAGACTAATAACAGCTATAATAGTGAGACTAATAACAGACTAATAACAGCTATAATAGTGAGACTAATAACAGCTATAATAGTGAGACTAATAACAGCTATAATAGTGAGACTAATAACAGCTATAATAGTGAGACTAATAACAGCTATAATAGTGAGACTAATAACAGACTAATAACAGCTATAATAGTGAGACTAATAACAGCTATAATAGTGAGACTAATAACAGCTATAATAGTGAGACTAATAACAGCTATAATAGTGAGACTAATAACAGACTAATAACAGCTATAATAGTGAGACTAATAACAGCTATAATAGTGAGACTAATAACAGACTAATAACAGCTATAATAGCGAGACTAATAACAGCTATAATAGTGAGACTAATAACAGCTATAATAGTGAGACTAATAACAGCTATAATAGTGAGACTAATAACAGCTATAATAGTGAGACTAATAACAGCTATAATAGTGAGACTAATAACAGCTATAATAGTGAGACTAATAACAGCTATAATAGTGAGACTAATAACAGCTATAATAGTGAGACTAATAACAGCTATAATAGTGAGACTAATAACAGCTATAATAGCGAGACTAATAACAGCTATAATAGTGAGACTAATAACAGCTATAATAGTGAGACTAATAACAGCTATAATAGTGAGACTAATAACAGCTATAATAGTGAGACTAATAACAGCTATAATAGCGAGACTAATAACAGCTATAATAGTGAGACTAATAACAGCTATAATAGTGAGACTAATAACAGCTATAATAGTGAGACTAATAACAGCTATAATAGTGAGACTAATAACAGCTATAATAGTGAGACTAATAACAGCTATAATAGTGAGACTAATAACAGCTATAATAGTGAGACTAATAACAGACTAATAACAGCTATAATAGTGAGACTAATAACAGCTATAATAGTGAGACTAATAACAGCTATAATAGTGAGACTAATAACAGCTATAATAGCGAGACTAATAACAGCTATAATAGTGAGACTAATAACAGCTATAATAGTGAGACTAATAACAGCTATAATAGTGAGACTAATAACAGCTATAATAGTGAGACTAATAACAGCTATAATAGTGAGACTAATAACAGCTATAATAGTGAGACTAATAACAGCTATAATAGTGAGACTAATAACAGCTATAATAGTGAGACTAATAACAGCTATAATAGTGAGACTAATAACAGCTATAAAAGTGAGACTAATAACAGCTATAATAGTGAGACTAATAACAGCTATAATAGTGAGACTAATAACAGACTAATAACAGCTATAATAGTGAGACTAATAACAGCTATAATAGTGAGACTAATAACAGCTATAATAGTGAGACTAATAACAGTACGAACAGTGATAATAGCGAAAATAATAAATTTACAATGATAATAGCGAGAATAATGATAATAATAATAGCAAGAATAATATTTTTGGAGAATATCAATAAAAGTGACATAATGAAAAGAAATAGAATAAGGATAAGATGTGAAAAAGGGTTTGATCATAAGCGGCATTACCAACGGTTTCGACCAGGTGGCTATAATATTTAGATGTAGTTGAGCCTTTACGATCTGGAGTGAAGGGCCATTACCTATGGTTTCGGCCGGGTGGGCGTATTCGGCAGTCATCCCAAAGGGAGACTGATGGTGGTGATGAACCTTGTGGACGTATTTGTAGAGTCTCTTGTCGTGCATGATACGGTGAACGAAGTAGTGCCACGTGTCTTCAATCATCGCACACGCTATCACACGCCACATCAAGTCATACCTGTCGGAACACGACATCGAAGCATATGATATCAGGTCACGCCCTGTGGAATAGGTCAACAACCCAAAAAAATCGATAACAGGTCAGAAGAATTCACAATCATAGTATGAAGAACGGCCAAGAAAGGCCAAGAATGTTATGTGCGGGGCAAGACGACGACAAACTGCGGGATATCATATTGCAAACTGCAGTTCCAAGGAAAAGGATGAGAACCCGCACTATGTCCGCATTAACACTGGGATATACAGCAGGTTTTTTATATTCTGCGCAAGAACATGACACATCGGGGACATATGCGGCCGGGGCTCTCGAAGTTGCTGCTTCTCGTTTTAAAACCATTATAGTGACGTCACTATTTGTACGATGGATTATTTGCCACGCATGCGCAGCAAATGTAACTTCTTCCTGGGTAGCTGGGCTTCCATTCTATAGTTGAAATGCTCAGATAAACAACTGACGTAGTGGATTCGCTCGATCAGGCTGATTCAGAGAGTGATCATGTTTTACGAACGCACCACGTCTCGTTATTTGGGGGAGGGCAAGAGGTATTTCCGCCTCTTCCTGAACGGGCTTTTCATCTCACCATGAACTGGGAGTGAGGAAGATAATTCTTCGTGAACTGGGAGTGAGGAAAATAATTCTTCGTGAACTTGGGGTGAGGAAAATAATTCTTCGTGAACTGGGAATGAGGAAAATAATTCTTCGTGAACTTGGAGTGAGGAAAATAATTCTTCGTGAACTGGGAGTGAGGAAAATAATTCTTCGTGAACTGAGAGTGAGGAAGATAATTCTTCGTGAACTTGGAGTGAGGAAAATAATTCTTCGTGAACTGGGAGTGGGCAAAATAATTCTTCGTGAACTTGGAGTGAGGAAAATAATTCTTCGTGAACTGGGAGTGAGGAAAATAATTCTTCGTGAACTGAGAGTGAGGAAGATAATTCTTCGTGAACTTGGAGTGAGGAAAATAATTCTTCGTGAACTGGGAGTGGGGAAAATAATTCTTCGTGAACTGGGAGTGAGGAAGATAATTCTTCGTGAACTGGGAGTGAGGAAAATAATTCTTCGTGAACTGAGAGTGAGGAAGATAATTCTTCGTGAACTTGGAGTGAGGAAAATAATTCTTCGTGAACTTGGAGTGAGGAAAATAATTCTTCGTGAACTGGGAGTGAGGAAAATAATTCTTCGTGAACTGGGAGTGAGGAAGATAATTCTTCGTGAACTGGGAGTGAGGAAAATAATTCTTCGTGAACTGAGAGTGAGGAAGATAATTCTTCGTGAACTTGGAGTGAGGAAAATAATTCTTCGTGAACTTGGAGTGAGGAAAATAATTCTTCGTGAACTGGGAGTGAGGAAAATAATTCTTCGTGAACTGGGAGTGAGGAAGATAATTCTTCGTGAACTTGGAGTGAGGAAGATAATTCTTCGTGAACTTGGAGTGAGGAAAATAATTCTTCGTGAACTGGGAGTGAGGAAAATAATTCTTCGTGAACTGGGAGTGAGGAAGATAATTCTTCGTGAACTTGGAGTGAGGAAGATAATTCTTTGTGAACTGGGAGTGAGGAAGATAATTCTTCGTGAACTGGGAGTGAGGAAGATAATTCTTCGTGAACTGGGAGTGAGGAAAATAATTCTTCGTGAACTTGGAGTGAGGAAAATAATTCTTCGTGAACTTGGAGTGAGGAAAATAATTCTTCGTGAACTGGGAGTGAGGAAAATAATTCTTCGTGAACTGGGAGTGAGGAAGATAATTCTTCGTGAACTTGGAGTGAGGAAGATAATTCTTCGTGAACTTGGAGTGAGGAAAATAATTCTTCGTGAACTGGGAGTGAGGAAAATAATTCTTCGTGAACTGGGAGTGAGGAAGATAATTCTTCGTGAACTGGGAGTGAGGAAAATAATTCTTCGTGAACTGGGAGTGAGGAAAATAATTCTTCGTGAACTGGGAGTGAGGAAGATAATTCTTCGTGAACTGGGAGTGAGGAAAATAATTCTTCGTGAACTGGGAGTGAGGAAAATAATTCTTCGTGAACTGGGAGTGAGGAAGATAATTCTTCGTGAACTGGGAGTGAGGAAAATAATTCTTCGTGAACTGGGAGTGAGGAAAATAATTCTTCGTGAACTGGGAGTGAGGAAGATAATTCTTCGTGAACTGGGAGTGAGGAAAATAATTCTTCGTGAACTGGGAGTGAGGAAAATAATTCTTCGTGAACTGGGAGTGAGGAAGATAATTCTTCGTGAACTGGGAGTGAGGAAGATAATTCTTCGTGAACTGGGAGTGAGGAAAATAATTCTTCGTGAACTTGGAGTGAGGAAAATAATTCTTCGTGAACTGGGAGTGAGGAAGATAATTCTTCGTGAACTTGGAGTGAGGAAGATAATTCTTCGTGAACTGGGAGTGAGGAAGATAATTCTTCGTGAACTGGGAGTGAGGAAAATAATTCTTCGTGAACTGAGAGTGAGGAAGATAATTCTTCGTGAACTTGGAGTGAGGAAAATAATTCTTCGTGAACTTGGAGTGAGGAAAATAATTCTTCGTGAACTGGGAGTGAGGAAAATAATTCTTCGTGAACTTGGAGTGAGGAAAATAATTCTTCGTGAACTTGGAGTGAGGAAAATAATTCTTCGTGAACTGGGAGTGAGGAAGATAATTCTTCGTGAACTGGGAGTGAGGAAAATAATTCTTCGTGAACTGAGAGTGAGGAAGATAATTCTTCGTGAACTTGGAGTGAGGAAAATAATTCTTCGTGAACTTGGAGTGAGGAAAATAATTCTTCGTGAACTGGGAGTGAGGAAAATAATTCTTCGTGAACTGGGAGTGAGGAAGATAATTCTTCGTGAACTTGGAGTGAGGAAGATAATTCTTCGTGAACTTGGAGTGAGGAAAATAATTCTTCGTGAACTGGGAGTGAGGAAAATAATTCTTCGTGAACTGGGAGTGAGGAAGATAATTCTTCGTGAACTTGGAGTGAGGAAAATAATTCTTCGTGAACTGGGAGTGAGGAAGATAATTCTTCGTGAACTGGGAGTGAGGAAGATAATTCTTCGTGAACTTGGAGTGAGGAAAATAATTCTTTGTGAACTGGGAGTGAGGAAGATAATTCTTCGTGAACTGGGAGTGAGGAAAATAATTCTTCGTGAACTGGGAGTGAGGAAGATAATTCTTTGTGAACTGGGAGTGAGGAAGATAATTCTTCGTGAACTTGGAGTGAGGAAAATAATTCTTCGTGAACTGGGAGTGAGGAAGATAATTCTTCGTGAACTGGGAGTGAGGAAGATAATTCTTCGTGAACTGGGGGTGAGGAAAATAATTCTTCGTGAACTGGGGGTAAGGAAAATAATTCTTCGTGAACTGGGAGTGAGGAAGATAATTCTTCGTGAACTTGGAGTGAGGAAGATAATTCTTCGTGAACTTGGAGTGAGGAAAATAATTCTTCGTGAACTGGGAGTGAGGAAAATAATTCTTCGTGAACTGGGAGTGAGGAAGATAATTCTTCGTGAACTTGGAGTGAGGAAAATAATTCTTCGTGAACTGGGAGTGAGGAAGATAATTCTTCGTGAACTTGGAGTGAGGAAGATAATTCTTCGTGAACTTGGAGTGAGGAAAATAATTCTTCGTGAACTGGGAGTGAGGAAAATAATTCTTCGTGAACTGGGAGTGAGGAAGATAATTCTTCGTGAACTTGGAGTGAGGAAAATAATTCTTTGTGAACTGGGAGTGAGGAAGATAATTCTTCGTGAACTTGGAGTGAGGAAAATAATTCTTCGTGAACTGGGAGTGAGGAAAATAATTCTTCGTGAACTGGGAGTGAGGAAGATAATTATTCGTGAACTGAGAGTGAGGAAGATAATTCTTCGTGAACTTGGAGTGAGGAAAATAATTCTTCGTGAACTGTGAGTGAGGAAGATAATTCTTCGTGAACTTGGAGTGAGGAAAATAATTCTTTGTGAACTGGGAGTGAGGAAGATAATTCTTCGTGAACTTGGAGTGAGGAAAATAATTCTTCGTGAACTTGGAGTGAGGAAAATAATTCTTTGTGAACTGGGAGTGAGGAAGATAATTCTTCGTGAACTTGGAGTGAGGAAGATAATTCTTCGTGAACTTGGAGTGAGGAAAATAATTCTTTGTGAACTGGGAGTGAGGAAGATAATTCTTCGTGAACTTGGAGTGAGGAAAATAATTCTTCGTGAACTGGGAGTGAGGAAAATAATTCTTCGTGAACTGGGAGTGAGGAAGATAATTCTTCGTGAACTTGGAGTGAGGAAAATAATTCTTCGTGAACTGGGAGTGAGGAAGATAATTCTTCGTGAACTGGGAGTGAGGAAGATAATTCTTTGTGAACTTGGAGTGAGGAAAATAATTCTTTGTGAACTGGGAGTGAGGAAGATAATTCTTCGTGAACTGGGAGTGAGGAAAATAATTCTTCGTGAACTGGGGGTGAGGAAAATAATTCTTCGTGAACTTGGAGTGAGGAAAATAATTCTTTGTGAACTGGGAGTGAGGAAGATAATTCTTCGTGAACTTGGAGTGAGGAAGATAATTCTTCGTGAACTGGGAGTGAGGAAGATAATTCTTCGTGAACTGGGAGTGAGGAAGATAATTCTTCGTGAACTTGGAGTGAGGAAAATAATTCTTTGTGAACTGGGAGTGAGGAAAATAATTCTTCGTGAACTTGGAGTGAGGAAGATAATTCTTCGTGAACTGGGAGTGAGGAAAATAATTCTTCGTGAACTGGGAGTGAGGAAGATAATTCTTCGTGAACTTGGAGTGAGGAAAATAATTCTTCGTGAACTGGGAGTGAGGAAGATAATTCTTCGTGAACTGGGAGTGGGGAAAATAATTCTTCGTGAACTGGGAGTGAGGAAGATAATTCTTCGTGAACTTGGAGTGAGGAAGATAATTCTTCGTGAACTGGGAGTGAGGAAAATAATTCTTCGTGAACTGGGAGTGAGGAAGATAATTCTTCGTGAACTGGGAGTGAGGAAGATAATTCTTCGTGAACTTGGAGTGAGGAAGATAATTCTTCGTGAACTTGGAGTGAGGAAAATAATTCTTTGTGAACTGGGAGTGAGGAAAATAATTCTTCGTGAACTTGGAGTGAGGAAAATAATTCTTCGTGAACTGGGAGTGAGGAAGATAATTCTTCGTGAACTGGGAGTGAGGAAGATAATTCTTCGTGAACTGGGAGTGAGGAAAATAATTCTTCGTGAACTGGGAGTGAGGAAGATAATTCTTCGTGAACTGGGAGTGAGGAAAATAATTCTTCGTGAACTTGGAGTGAGGAAAATAATTCTTCGTGAACTTGGAGTGAGGAAAATAATTCTTCGTGAACTGGGAGTGGGGAAAATAATTCTTCGTGAACTGGGAGTGAGGAAGATAATTCTTCGTGAACTGGGAGTGAGGAAAATAATTCTTCGTGAACTTGGAGTGAGGAAAATAATTCTTCGTGAACTTGGAGTGAGGAAAATAATTCTTCGTGAACTGGGAGTGAGGAAGATAATTCTTCGTGAACTTGGAGTGAGGAAAATAATTCTTCGTGAACTGGGAGTGAGGAAAATAATTCTTCGTGAACTGAGAGTGAGGAAGATAATTCTTCGTGAACTTGGAGTGAGGAAAATAATTCTTCGTGAACTGGGAGTGAGGAAGATAATACTTCGTGAACTGGGAGTGGGGAAGATAATTCTTCGTGAACTGGGAGTGGGGAAAATAATTCTTCGTGAACTGGGAGTGAGGAAGATAATTCTTCGTGAACTGGGAGTGAGGAAAATAATTCTTCGTGAACTGAGAGTGAGGAAGATAATTCTTCGTGAACTTGGAGTGAGGAAAATAATTCTTCGTGAACTTGGAGTGAGGAAAATAATTCTTCGTGAACTGGGAGTGAGGAAAATAATTCTTCATGGACTAGGATTGGGGAAAATAATTCTTCGTGAACTGGGAGTGGGGAAAATAATTCTTCGTGAACTGGGAGTGAGGAAGATAATTCTTCGTGAACTGGGAGTGGGGAAAATAATTCTTCGTGAACTGGGGGTGAGGAAAATAATTATTCGTGAACTGGGAGTGAGGAAAATAATTCTTCGTGAACTGGGAATGAGATATTAGCCAATCGTCGTGATGAATGATTTTCATTAATCGCAAAGTTATAATTTTAATACTAAATAGCCGTGAATGGGGAAATCGCCAATCTCTATCATGTATCCGCCCCTTCCATCGTATGTAAGTTCTCTGTTTTAATGCATGGTGACTGACCTGGAAACAAAAAAAAAATCTTCGTGATTCGGGAACACAACCATGCCCCCGTGCCCCCCCCCCCCCCCCCCACCCTTCCCCCTGTGTGTATCTACTAGTGTTGTCACTGACCATCTGGGCATAGACTCCCAGTCGTAAGGGATGCCGAAGACTTCCGTGAAGATGTAAACACCAGCAATCAATGGACCCTGCAACAGAGGAGAACGCTGGCTACTGACAAACCTGTGATAGGGATCCTATCCTGGCTAGCCTGTCGTAATACACGACAAATTGTAATAAGTTACATCCACATGTAAAAGGATGACGTCTTAACATGTGCCATCGTGCGAGTTACCGTTACACGTACGTGTTAAGTACAGCGTTTAAACAGTCACGTCAATGTCTCGTGAAACATGAGTAGTACTTTTAATGTATCTTCGGGGAACTATGATGTAACTAATATATGTTTCTGGGTACGAACGAGTACATTTGTACTCGTGCGAACAAGTGCGTCTCCATGCCCTGGCTCAGTATATCGGTGTCACTGTCTCACAAACAATCAAACTATCTACAGCTTTGTCAATTTATTTTATGCCACCCACATCATGTGAGAACCTGGTGGGGTCCTTATCGTGTTGCTGGATTTGAGTTAGACACATATCAAAGTGCCCAGGCAAAAGATATATCAATGTACTTCTAGGCGTGACATCAAATATGTCCTAGTCAGTGTCAAACTAAAGAGCATCCTTCCGCCGTAAAGACAAAAAAGCCAAAATCAAAGTACGCAATGACGTCATTTCAAAGTACACAATGACGTCATGACAAAGTACGCAATGACGTCACGTCAAAGTATGCAATGACGCCACTGCAAAGTACGTAACGACGTTCGTTCAATTACTGCCCTGGCAAAAACATAGTAGATTCAAGTTCATACCTGGATACAGAAGTGGTTGAACATGAGAAGTTTGAAGCATTTCCACTGTTGATCCCATGATTCTGGTTTATTCTGAAGAGAAAACATCGATCGCAAAATAAGTTTACATTTTGACTCGTTTAGGCATGACTATTATGCAATGCAAAACGGAATAACATTCGTAATATTATGAACTTTCAGATTATTGTACTTCTTATATATTATGCAATAATGACCCATTACACATGATCCAAGAACATCTGATTATGTGGCAGATTTGAGTGATGGTGACTTACCTGTTGAATCTTGAACCTTTTCATGAATGGAAAAAATTGGAACAGAAACGTAGGAAGGCAGATGCCAAAGTATATAATCTGGAAGAAGAAAGGAACGTATTATCAACATTAGATTTATTAACGTCATGAGAATGGCCAACTACTACAATCAATGAGAATTAAAGTGAAACGGATGCGGCAGATTATAATCAGTCTATTAAAGTTGCATGTCGAGTTGTTTCCCGCCAAAACTAAAGAGGTCAAAATACAAATAAGAATCAGTTCTTGAATCATTCAATCAATCAAGATTGGTTTTGTGTATACCCCACCCATGCCAGACTGCCAAATAGTGTCTCTTAGCCTTGTCCGTGATATCAATTTACCACAAATTTTCATTTTAGTGGTAAACGTCATCAGTTTGTGTGCTTCGTGATGCTTTGGTATAAGTAGGAGTGGCGCGACAGTGTTCCATGGTGTCGCGGGATAGACACGTTTGCCACACCACAGCCGAAACGGCGAGGTTTATCAGGTTTCTGAATTTATGGAATGGAACAATCGAGTTTTCTGCAAATTTTGATACAAATTTCGCCTGGGCTTAGTTTTGGCGGGAAAGAACTCGATATGCAACTTTAACAGGAAATATATCCATATGCTTTAGTCATATTTTGCAGTGTTCTATGTTCGAAGACATATACAAACTACTTGGATTTGATCAGACAAAAAACATACCTCGTGAATGATAAGTGACCCCCATGTGGCTATTTGAAATTTGGTGTAGTTGTTGGTCATGGACGTCCAAGATCGTTCAAAGGGATCTCGTAGAGGGTTGGTCGGCAGAACTTGTAGGAGTGTCTCCACCCCGTTAGCCAAGCCCGTGAAGTCAGACCCGTTCATAGTATCCATGCTTCTGAAGAGGCTCTCTCAGCGGTCGTGGGTTGTTACTCAAGGTAATAGCTTGCTCACAACGACATCAATAAGCCCTGGGTGAGGATCAGCGCTGGTGTGAAGAGATCAAAGCAAAGGAAGGATGTAAGATGTTGCGAGGAGTTATGTATGCATTGATCAAGTCATGCACCGGTAGGTGTAAATTACAGAGAAGAATCCTTGGTCCGAGACCTAAATGAAGTCAGGCTGAACGGCAAGTGGCGGAAGGGCCACTCGGAAAATGGGCCACAAGGCTCGACGGCATGATAGCGCTGAGCCAATCACGGTCACGATAACATCCCAGCCGTGGCGGAGCCTCAGCCAATCACAGTCACGCTCACATCCCAGCCGATTACGTCTCAGTCGCGTCGGATCAGATACACCCTATATGTCATGTTTGATTGGGTTATCCCGTTCTTACCCTACCCTGTCGCTCGTCGATATGCACGCTATATACCCACCCCCTCACACACGCACCCTGACCCCATCGCACCACCAGCCTTATCACCACCCTGACTGCATTAGCAGTGAATTTACTCTCAGATATATGGCCGCCGACAGACAGCAATTTGAAGTTGGCATACACATCGGGAGTCACCCTTACGCCTCTTTGTGTCAATACCAATATATACCAAATAAATATCCAGCTAATGCTCGTATCAACCCACGTTATTGGTAACGTACACTTGGACATGACTATCTGTGACGTGACGTCGAGAATTAAGTAGTTATCTTTAGTTCTCTACACAATTTTCTGAAATACTAGTAAGTCACTTGCATCAAATGAATCTACTAGTATAAATATGGTATTACTTACTTGAGATACAACGGTATCCAAGTTAGTTGCATGGATACATAATATTTTTACAAGACTCTGAAACACAAATCAATGACACGACTATGGGTTTATATGTTGACCATCAAAGGCTGATCGGTTATCTGATCCTATCGGAGTTTTTTTTTGAACCTGCATACCGTGACGTCAGCAATGAACTAGTTTACCAGTACATACACGTGCGACTGTGACAACCACTCGTCAAAACACAATGCCGGGGTGCGTGCCAGTAACCCCAAAGATTACCCGAGGCAATCGTCGGTAACCTTTAGACGCGATCCATATCGCTAGCCTGACGGGAGCCCCCCCCCCCCCCGGAGACCGACATACTTAATTAAAGATATTATTGGAACAAATTGTAAACATGCCAAACGCCGCGTGACCACATGAACTAATCTTCCGATTATTCGTAGAATCCCAGATAAGGATCGATGAATTTTCTTTAACAAAAATTACGATCGTGGAGTGAACCAATTATTATCCGTAACGGTAATTCCATGGTAACAAAACTTTTTTAAAAACGCTTATTGCATGGTACAGTCCTCTACAGGCATTTTATTCACGGTTATCACTGGCGGTGTGGTATCCCCTTGGCTCAGTACGACTGTTTTTTGTTTTGTTTGTTTGACACTTGTAGTCAAAGCGAATAATGCACACGCTCTTTGAAAGTCGATCCATTAGTCTTCGTAGTTGGCTTTATGAATGGGCAACCAACGCTGCTTCGTCAGCGAATAGCAATTCCTTTGTTAGGAAGCGTCTCCGCTTCTATAAAGACTTAGCACGCAATTTTGAAAAGTATAACTTTCCATCCGATCTGGTGTCCTTATCAAATGCATGCGAACGGATCAGAGAAGAAGACGCCAAATAAAGTTGGTGTTAGAACATGCGCATCCCGGTAAATCGAAGAAAAAAAAGCTTAATGATTGAATGCACATTTCTAGCTGCGACCAAATGTCCGATGCTGCAGTAACTTATATCGACTGATCAAAAAGGAACATCGCTGAAATCGCTTTTGAATGTGCCTGCTTCGAAACTCACACGAACTATACTTCTCTGCCCATTTTGTTGTAACTCAGTGAGAACAAAATTGGTGTGTTTTTGTGTTTCTTTTTGGTATATATATTAGTCTAATTTATCGGTCTAAGTATAACCATGCAGCAGGTTGACCAGTACTTGAGGCGAAGGAGTACCCTCTGCAATGTAACATATAAGCGGCTTCATCGTTATACTTTTGCAGACGGAGGAAATAACGATTTTCTTGTGGAAAATGAGGGTATTTCGCCTTATTTATGAAACTGCTCAAAGTAAAGGGCGGGGGTAGGTTGGGGAGGGGGGGGGGGGGGGGTGAGACCGTTAGTCACTGTGTGTTGCTACTAGATCATGGGGGCGCGGAGGGGGCACTTATTGGGATAAATGTGCCACCAATAGCCGCGGCCAACCCCTGGGGTAAGGAAGTATAGGTAACTTACTTAATACATTGCAGGGTTTAATTGGGACGGTTCCGCCGCGCTAGAGCCCCCGCCCCCCCCCCCCCCCCCCGCCCCCCATTTTCACCGCTAGAATCCGTTATACACCAGATCAGTTTACACACGTAAGCTTATATACACCTATAATCGGTCTTTCGGGGGCGTTTGAATCAGCTCCATATGGGCTATATATTGCAGTTAAAGGATGAACCGAAAAACGATATCCTCGCAACAAGGAAATACTAGGCCTATATGATATGGGTCCTGAGCCGAAATTCCGGATAGAGCGGACATTTGTGATGAAAATATACCCCTATGGATCCCCCCCTCCCCCCCCCCTATAGAGCGGACATTTGTCATTGTGATTGAGAAGATAGAACATATATTTCTAAACTTGAGAACGAGGGGGGGGGGGGGGGGGGCGGGGTGGATATATATGCGTTAATAGCGAATTTCGCGACCGGGAAAAACAAATAAACCGAGTTGGTTTGCATGGAAATTTGATAGGCCTTTAGAGCGGGTCAACGGAAAAAATACCTCTTCCGAGCGGATTTTGGATGTGAAAAAGGGTCTATTGCGCTCCATAGGTTTAACATCATCAATCGCCCCGTAGAATTATTTTGTTAATTTACGGTACACAGCTATAGCGAACAGAATGTTGATGCCCCGGGTTGGATGCAGGGAGGGACCCGGGGGAAGGACGCTTGGGATCCGCAACAAACACAGGCCAAATTAACACTGGGCTTCGGCTTCGGCTTCGGTCTGGTGGATACATTTGTGTCTGATGCCATATTTGAGCACACAAGGACGAAGGAATGCGCCCATGCATACTGGCAAAATGGTGTTGGAACATAAAGAAACAGCCAGGGGCCAAGGGCGGGTGGGTTGGGGGATCGAATCCGCCGGTCGGTCTGCAGCCGAGTACGTTACCTCTTTCTGCCCCAGGATCAGCTATCACGATGAAGCTGGGTGCCTGCGTAACGCCATGTAAACAGAGAGCCTTTGGAACTAGTCTACGTGACTGTCTTCTCATCGAGGCAATATGCAAATACATATGCAAATGTTACGATCGGACCATTTGCGTTCTGGTTAACCAGTACATTCACCGGTCACGAGGCCACGCTTTGGTAGGCAATGTTTCTTGTCCGCCAGTATGGCAAGCCGTTTGTATCGTAATTTGAGAAAGTCGATTGTTGCGTTTGTGGATCGCTCTCAAGATTGCGAGAGGCACAAAGTTATAATTCTGAGCTTTCTTCTTGGTTTCCCGCTCAAAAATTTGCATATGGCGGCTAAATATATGTAGGTTTGAGCCGTAATACAATAGGCTTATATACAGATCTGTTTGAAATTATCAAGCTATATATGTTTTCAATATCAGGATTTCGCAGGTATCCCAGACTGAATGTCAGATACGCAGCGGACCATCCCTGTAACGGCACCGTAAAACTAGATCCAGGGAGTCCATTGAACTTTGCGGCCGGGGTGGGGGGGGAGGGGTGCTGAACAAAATTGCGACCGGTTCCACCAATTTGACAACCGGAGTGCACTGAAAACCGACCGGGGGTGGGGGTCCACGCCGCCTCGGATGGCGTTTTTCCTCAAAAACAAATAAAACGGCGGCAAGGGGGGGGGGGGGGCCTGGACCCCCGCCCCCACCTGGCTCCGCCCTTGATACACCAAATACAAAACAGAAAATGTTAATATCTTAAATGGAAATCATTTTTTGTATCAAAACATAGCTATACAGTGTAAATGAACTTATAAGTTGACGCTCTTAGTGACCTGAGGTCACTGACCACCGATGGTAATTAAGTTACCTGAGATCTGACCACCGATGGTAATTAAGTTACCTGAGGTCTGACCGCCGATGGTAATTAAGTTACCAGATGGTAAGTGGCCTGAGGTCTGACCACCGATGGTGAGTGATCTCAGATCTGACCACTGATGGTACGTGAGTGACGTCAGATCTGACCTCTGATGGTAAGTGATCTGAGGTCTGACCACCGATGGTGAGTGATCTCAGATCTGACCACTGATGGTGAGTGACTTCAGATCTGACCTCTGATGGTAAGTGATCTGAGGTCTACCACTGATGTTGAGTGACCTAGCTCAGATTTGAACACTGATGGTGAGTGATTTCATGTCGGACCACTGATGGTGTCCTCTAGAGCTAGGCGTGGATTACCACTAAAAAGGCCAGGACTTAACCGCATGCCCTTCATTGGGAGAACAACATGGGGGGCAAAATTAATCAAGAGTCTGTCTAACCCCCCGGAAAGGGCACCTGTAGGTAAGCTGGTGGAAGCCGCGGGTTGTCCTGGAAAATAACAAATAGATTGATATACCGCCCGCACGTACTTAACAAAAACGAAATTAACAGAAGTCCATATCACCACACATCTGCATTGGGAGTCCCATAGTGATTTATCATTACATGGAAGGGAATTACATGAGACAAGAATAACGGCTTGAACATGCTTAATTAAATTACGTATAGCTTTCGCCTGTGTATTCTGCGATACTACACTGGTTGATACGGCCCCACGATGACCAGCCGATGCGATTCCGCGCGGACGGACGGCGGGAAATGAGACTAACAGCAAACTTGCATTTTCCAGTAATGTGAGCGTTGGACATTTCTTGCGGTGGTTTTAGTTGTACCGTTAGTTAGTTTAAACACAGAGATGCAAAATGCTCTGCCGCTCCATGCGATTTTTACTTTTTAATTATATATGGTTAAGCTATAGTAACTTTATTTAAAATAAACCACGAAAAGGGCAAGAAAGCTGAGTAGATGAAGTTTCGTTTGATGTGTTCAACAAGAAATAAATTTTTAATACTTAATAATATTTAATACAATAATAAGAGAATTGATAATGGGGTAAAACGTCTACCAATAGGGTAAAACGCCTACCCAATAATCTGGTGGGCGTTTTACCGAATCAGACAACAGTACAGTTTTTTTAACCTTTTTTTAAATTATCGCCCAAATTCAGAGACACATCGTTGCAGCTTATAATTTTGTTATTATGACTGACCTGGTAATCAGGCCTGATTCATTTTCGTCAGCTATGGTGAGCCAATAATTTTCGAGCAATTTTACAAAGGATGACCCTGCTCGTCTTTCTGCCGTTTTCGAGTGAAGATCGTCTAATTCCATATTTGGGAAGTGACCTTCGATGGCAAGATAGAAGCCACATAATCACATACGGAAATTATTATTGCCGCACAGGTGAGTAAGATTGACCCTATATCGCTAAACATGGCTATGAAGTTATTGTCATACAGGCTATCATGGTCACTCTCACAACGCCACATTTGGGTGGCTTGCCGAACGTGGTCACATATAGCTAACATAAGGGTGTGTTATTGTCAAATACATTGCATAGCTAAATATGAACTCGTGGTTGTCCTATTTGGTCACGCATAGCTAAGTATATGGGGGTGTCTTATAGACCGATCCAGGCTGTCAATCATTCATTGACGTCACTGCGGCTTTTATCCAAGCTTGTGGCGAAATAAGGTCTTCCATGTGCGTTATTTCCGACAAACAAAGCAGCATATCGCTTTCTTGTCAGTTTCACAGATGAGTACTTTTCGCTTGTACGATTGTCAATTTCATACCCATGATTAACGAAAAAGGACTCAAGCGTGGGCGGGACTTAGCTCGGAGTGTGTGGAACGCTGTATTGTCAAACATGGCCACGCATAGCTAATTATGAGCGGGCTATGGCTCTGGTGTGGTGTGGTGTGGTGGTCAGTTGCTTTCACATCGGCCCATGTGGTCACGAGTGAGGGTTCGTGACGTAATGAGTGAGGTTTCGTGATGCAAGTAGTGAAGTTTCGTGACGTAAGGAGAGGTTTCGTGACGTAACACGACATTATCCGATTGATATTATTCAAAAATCACGTGAGTAACAAACGGCGCTTCACACTAAGATCAGTTTCCATTGCGTTTATTGGCAGACGTCAAAGAGTTTACAGACCAATTTGCGGCAAAACAAACAGCCCGGTCACTGAATGGTTTTTCTTCCATGTAAGGGCGAACCATTGTTTCAGCATAGCTCACGTATTACTCACGCCTAACGTTTTCTACAATAATACATTTCGTGGGTTCTTACATGGAAGATGGACCAACTGAATGTATGCCGAATATCTAAGGAGTGAATTGCATGGTTCAAAAATCTTCTCGAAAAGGCATTTTGTTGTGTTTACGATAATTTCCATGAGCCTCTTATTTATAATTCTACTTGGAAGTAAATCAGTACTACTGGCACTAATAAAAGAAATGCAGTTGGCAACAAATTAGCTGTGCTATATACAAGTACATGTAGTTAAATATATACATTCAAACACAATCACTAAAACCGGTATCATCTAATAGCAAAGCGACTCATGCACAACTAACCCATGCTGTGGGCTGTCTTCACTTGCAACCATATATGCCGTAGCTATCATTGGGCATACCATTCATGGAATTTGTAACGATTACAAACAAAAAAACTAACGTCATACATCCATCAGTACTTGAATAAGATCGAAGAGTTCCGCATGCTACCTTCAGACCAGCTGTGGTATGAAGACATTGTACCACATAGCTATAATACGTGACCTACATAATCACATTCGTCGTCAATAGTAGGAGAAAATGCAGTGACGAGTGCAAATTTAACATGTCAGAAGACTACTACGCCCTGGACGAGGTTCAAATCAAATATGACTGTGGCATGCGGGATTGTGTCCATTGGGGCGATATCCAGATGTATCTATCATAATGGCACTGTAAGAACACATGGAGCGGAGAGGGTTTCAATATCATGTATTTTGTTTAAGGAGAACAGCGACGCATGAGGGGTTTTTGGGGGGGGGGGGTCCGCATGTCACAATGACAAATACAGTGTATATATATATATATAAATACTTTAGTTTTTATACGTCAATAAATTCTTACATGACAATAACTAAAATTCTAAGGTCCCACATCACTCCTTAGCACACGGCAAGCACCTGTACATTCTCAGTTCACATAATGCAAAAGACAATATTGATGAGCGCTATTCAGACGTTTCAACTTGGACGCCTTTGATGCAGACTATGTACATGTGCAGCAATTGTGGGTGCAGCAGATTTTGAATATAGCTTTTCCCTGTACAAAATGAAAGACAACTGGGAGTTGACAAGAGTGAGATAGAAGCAACGTACATGGTATACGCCATGGCCCCACGACCCTCAGATGGCCAAAGCGACAAGCGACAACGCAATGCTCCATCGGTCAGCTATATGACCATCAAACTGGAAGTGAGTTCACCTGCGTACCCTAGTACCAATGTTTCTTCCGAAAAGATCAAATTTCCGATTCCAAGGATTTTGAATAAATTATAGGATAAAAATAATCAGCTCAAAGTAGCGTGGCGCCATGATGAAAAACACTTCCGTCCCTTAGTTTTAGAGGAAGGACATATCATGTATTACATCAAGCCGAATGATTAGTTCTTCGGGTAAGAAATGCTTGTCTAGTACAGAATATCGTCGTTTCAATCTTTCCCATTAAGAAAATGATTAATACAGATACTGAAGAATTTGGATTCTAACCACCGGTTCAAGTACATAACCGCAATCTTGGCAGTTATAGTGAGCTGGATCGTTACCCAACCCTTATTTATAATGTCGACGATAATCCTATACCAACATCACTATACATAACACTGAATCTACTTATTATATATTATTATATAATAACGACACTGAACTATGACATAAATAACAATAGGTGAAAGATTTCCTAAACAGTAGAAAGTTAAATTTGTTCAAACAGCTTCTAGTGTTCCTTTAGTTTGGCGTCGGTGTCTAGTTTCTTCTTGTACTCGTTGTAGTAGTTGTCGGTGCCCAGCAGTTTGTCCCACCAGACGAAGGATGAGGCGTAGTTACCTACGAAGTTGTAGTGGTGGAAATCGTGGAAGCGGGAGCCTGCGAGGGAGAACACAGATGTCATGAGGGGAAGGTCAACCGAGTAAGGTCAAGATGAAAAGGTCAATCGAGAATAGTGGAAATATGGATATGTATAAGTCGCCGCAGAAAGTTCAACAGTAAAAGTCACCACATTCAAGGATGAAACACAGCAAAGGTCTACATGGGAAGGTCAACATGACAAGGTCAATGTAGCAAGGTCAACATAGCAAAGCCGGTATTGAAGGATGAGACACAGAAGAATCAACGTCGCAAGTTCAACATAGAAAGCTACAAGGCTTTAAATGAGGTAAGGAAATCGTCAACAGAGAATCGCAAACAGAGAGGGCGACGGAGAGGATTCGTAGATAACGAATGTTAAAAGAATTACATATTCGTAAACAGAAATGTTAGATAATCGTGAACAGAAATGCTCGATAATCGTAAACAAAAATTTTAAATAATCGCAAACAAAATTTTTAGATAATCGTAAACAGAAATGTTAGATAACTATACACATACAATTGTCAAGGGACAGTAACACTCTGGGCACCATTAATCATCTTCCGAACAAAAAGTATACAGATTATGTTCCTGGACCGACAAGTCGCAGACCAGGTTCGAACCCCGACTAACAGGTTGTGGGCGCCGTGAGCCTTCAGCGGAAGGACTACGGTAACTTACCGGCGTATCCAGGGACCAGGTGGAAAGGGTTAATGTAGTGGAGGTCGTATCCACTGTGGACGTCAATTGTCTCCAGGAGACGGACGGCCACCCAGGTCCACAGGAAGACCACGTGGTTGGTCAAGGTCAGCACGCCGATGAAGAAGCCCATCCCGAGAACTGGAATGATGCACACAAACTGTTTCATTGACGTCACCGACGGTCTATACTGGTAAATAATAACAATAATAATAATTAACGTTATATATAATAATAATGAAAGGTTAATAAATAATAATAAAACGTTAAAAAAATCTTAATAATAATGAAATGTTATAATAATAATAATGAAACATTATAATAATAACATTAATAATGAAACGTTATTATAATAATAACAATAATGAAACTTTATAATAATAATAATAATAATTAAACGTTATAATAATTATATTAATGAAACCTTATAAAAAATGTATAACAGCGTTTTAGGCCATTTTGGGGCACCTAAAGGCTAAATAGGGTTAAGAAACCTCCCGCGCAGTTACCTATGGTTTCGGCAGGGTGAGCGTATTCAGCAGTCATCCCAAAGGGAGCCTGGTAGAAGTGATGAACCTTGTGAACGTATTTGTAGAGTCTCTTGTCGTGCATGATGCGGTGCAAGAAGTAGTGCCAGGTGTCTTCAATCATCGCACAGACTATGACACGCCACAGCAAGTCATACCTGATCAAAGAATATTATCCACACATCATCATATAATCATACCTTTAATGCAATACATGCAGTGATTTTAAACCGTACGCGTTAATCAAAAACAAAACAAAATAATTAGGTTCTTCTATTAAACCTCTTCTGATCTTTGATATCATCGTCATTGCATTCTAATTCTCCAGGAGCGGTTTCGACTTTCCCACTGCATCGATATAATCTACATATGGACACGTAAATCTTTGTTCTGTATCTGTAGTAAAGAGCATTGAAATAGAGTGAACCCCAAACAACAAATACTGACCATCTCGGCATTCTTTCCCAATCGTAAGGGATACCAAATGTCTCTGTAAACAGGTACGTGCCGGCAATCATGGGGAGCTGAAAAAACATACAGAGCTGGATAACTAGTGCTCTTTCTTTTTCATGAGTTTAGACATGAAAGACAAAATAAACGGTTTACTATTCAGCGCCTGTTAATTAATCGTAAAACTGCGACCACGCAACTATACATTTTTTATTTGCTATGAATAAGGACTGAGCAAACGATTAATTCAATATTATTGGCAAAGGCTGATCTAGTGCGCCGAAGTCCATAGGACACGCCTCGACAACTCTGCATGGACAAAGGTCGAGAGGAGCCGCACTGGCCCTCGGGTGAGCTCACTCACGGACCTCATTGTCGTCATGGCAATACAGAAATGTAAACAATTCCACCTGCAGCTCGGCACGAAATCCTGGCCGAGGCACATAGGCTTATCTAAAACATGTGTGCTAATCGCAATGAAGAACCCTATATAGCTAGATAGAAAAGTTACCTAATGCATTTGGTGCTTGCACCTACCTGTATACAAAAGTGGTTGAACATCAGAAGCTTGAAGCATTTCCACTGTTTGTCCCAAGTTTCTGGCTTATCCTGATGGGAAGTGAAACAACAAGATCATGTCAAATCTGAACTACACAAAGTGCAGGGATAACAGGGGTATAAATAAATGTTTTCAAACATATTGTACTAGAGAACATCAAATGAAAGATGTCACAGAAATGTAAGACAGCAAAAGCTAGACCAATTGATAAGAGGGGCATTAATTAGGGTTATATTGGGGCTATTATGGCTTTGGAATGGGTGGGGGTAGCTGCTAAAGGCCCAAACAGGATCAGCCACTAATAATAATAATACCAGCCATATGAAAGTTTACCATAGTAAACTTACCATTCTATACTGTGGTAAATATTTTGTACTACAATAATTCTCTCTGCTAATTGGCTTGAACTCAACAAATAACTCTAAATCAAGGAACATTGCATCAAAGCTCACCTCTCAATCTTGTGACATCATTGGGGAATTTCCAAATAACACTCAGATGCAATGCTTCTAGAAATAACAGTGCTTTCATAGAATAAAAACTGTAAACTCTCACTTATTTCTTATCTCTGATTTCCAGTCTTATTTGATTATATTCCATAAGCAAAGTTAACTTTCAGCTAAAGAAATTGTGGCCTTAAAACATTAAGCTTACCTGCTGAATTTTAAACCTCTTCATGAAAGGAAAGAATTGAAACAGGAAGGTTGGCATGCAAGCGGCAAAATAGATAATCTGCAAAAGAAATAATTACATTTCAATTATATATGAATAAAGCAAATTTCTTAATGTAATAATTGACATTAAAATATATATATTATTAATGTAAAGAGCAAAAATGGTTTAAGTTTGATCTACCAACAGTATATATACTGTTGAAATATCTTTGTTAAGGCCTTGTAGATCTATATATTTCTCTAATAATTAATTATATTACTTTCTGCCAAAAATGATATCAATTAATAAGCTTAGCTTCCTCTGCAGATGGTAGTTATCCTGATTTTATTTTAATAAATTGTACTTAGATCTAATACAAAATAACTCATTGAAGACTTTAATAATACAAAATGTAACTATTGATTTCTCTTTGTAATAATATTATGCAGTGGATATTTTGCTGTGATTGGTTTCAGAGAATTAGGTGCAGCTATTTGACAGGCAGACATAATTTGTCAGCATTTTTGGTGTTTTGATTTCTAGCATATTCTCAGGCAATTTAGTAGTCCTGAAAAGCACTATCAGTAACTGACTAAAAGTGAGACTAAAAGTCAAAGACCAGGAGGCATGTTTACAATATTATAATAGACCTATTCAAATCCATAGCACCAAAGCCTCTGACCACAGGCGCTTTAATCCATAGCATGTGATCCATAGAACCCCTAGTGCTAAATCACCCTGGCCATGCACTGTTGTGTACAGATGCACAACAGTGGCCAGGGTGATTTAGCACCATAGAATCCCCAACCAAAGCGAGCACCAGACAGGATCCACATCATCCCTAGGCTAGTTTTGTTAGGAATGAGGTGGGTTCTGGCTGGTGCTCGCTTTGGTTGGGGTTTTTAGGCTACGGATCAAAGCGCCGGTGTCTCTGACTGAATTTCTCAGTCAGCTGTTCAAAAATGTACTGGGGTACCAGTATGTTTCAAACCAAAACAACCAAAATATTTTGGTATTTGCAGCCGTACCTCGTGGACGATTAGAGATCCCCATGTCGCTATCTGGAACTTTGTGTAGTTGTCTGTCATGGACGTCCAAGCTCGTCCAAATGGGTCTCGAAGAGGGTTGGCAGGCAAAACTTGCAAAATAGTTTCAACTTGCCCCGACAAAGTCGAGAAATCCGAGTAGTTCATGGTGAATGCTGATAAACGTATCGACCTGAACTGCTGTAATTTGAAGATGTACCGCTTCTACACAAGTTATAAAGATGTATCAGGCTCAGAATTAAAGAACGATCGCTAATAACGTCTTGACATTTAGTGACAAGGGACCAGTAGATCAAAGATGTTTCCTATATATTCTCGCCGGTCATCGAGCCTTGCTTCACATGCAAGTTTCTCTCACTCGGCTGTCCAACAGCATTTAAGTCGGGTATCCGCATTGGCTACTCTCCATCGTCTGATGGGCCTAGCCAATCACAGATCCCCTTACAAGAGTGACTCTGCGCCCACTCAGCTGCTGATCACGACAGGCAAACATGGTTTCTTATCATCACGCACTCTCAAGGCCGAGGTTTGTGAAACTTATGTTTTAAAGTAACCTATGGGGTGGTTTTTGTAAATGAATCTTATTCTATTTTGTTTTTTGATTGAGAAAGGCTAGCTCTGGCACATGAGACTGAACCAATTGGACTTTGAAATAGTGAGGCTAATTTAGATGAAATAATATATATGCGCAAATCATGATAGATCTACCGCCATCGGGAATATCACCGGATGGATGGGGGGGGGGGGGGGGGGGGGAGAAGGGGGTGTAGGTTAATACATTGCTGGTTTTTCTTTTTGGGGGGGGGGGGTCCGCGGTAAAGCCCCCCCCCCCTTTTTCCCCGCCCAAATCCGCTCGGTCGGGGCGGTTTACCGCCAAATGGGGCATGTTGTTCGTGGCAACCCGTTCTACTATGACGAACGCATATTTTCAGCCCCCCCCCCCCTCCCCCCCTACCCGGTCGCAAGTTTTAAACTGATATCCGCTCTATATGGGTATCTTTTTTCGTCACAAATGTTCGCTCTAAAGGGGTATTTTTCTCAGCACAAATCATCCACCCTGTCAGGCATCAAGGCACACGTAAATTAGGAGGTTTAGGAGGTTCCGTGGTAAGCGACCCCCCCCCCCCCCTCCCTCCCGCGTACCACGCGCGGTCGATGATCTAACGAGATTGCGTCACCCATAGGTTGAAAATGACGTAAAATGTAAAATCCGCGGGTTATGTCTTCGGTCCACTACAATAACCTTGACCTTAACAATTGACTTGCCTGATTTTATTTGTGACGTATTTAGCCCCTCAGATCCAGATTTGACACCTTAAATCCAAATTGACCCCTCAGATCTATATTTGGCATATTTGATACCTCAGATCCATATTGACCCCTCAGATCCGGCAGCTCTAAAACTGTCGCTATAGTGAGCATGGTCTAGGGTCCGTGCGGTCGAAGCGAGCTGCGGTCGTACGGGCCCTAGACCGTCATCCCACCACCACAGCTTGCACCCCTCCTCCCCCGCCCTGCCGGTCTAGGATGACGCCCCGCCCCCCACAACAGTATGCCTACACTGGCACCGCGCGGTCGTTGTCAAAGCTCGCTGTAATGTTGTTATTATAAGAAGATCAGCGGGCCGCGCTGTGTTGACAGCTTGATAAGCCAAGTGACGAGTACCCGGCCACACATCATTGATGTCGATCAGCTGTTCTGAATAGTTAATAGCTCTCGTAGGGTCCTATATTTTAAAGTTTAGCAATTTTTTGCAGACAAACTAATTAGGCGATTTGCAAAATTCAAAGGCGTGATACAAGTTACCAAAGGGCTCAATACGTGGCATAATGTACAGCCCCATTAAGTGAACACTGTGAACGTTATAGCGACTTTCCCGATTTTTGGTCCTATCTACCAATGGTTAAGGAACAAACAAAAAAATCATGTGACCTTGACCTTTGACGTACATACCCCGCTAACGAACTTGACCGAGCCATGTCAAATACCTATCGATGGGTAAAGTTACAGAACGAAATGTTGCGTTTTGCAACCTACAGAGCGCGCGCGCGCGCACACACACACACACGCGCGCAGACATACCAACGTAGTGATAGATGCCGTAAAGTCGAAGATTTTACGTCATAATTAACAGATTAGCGCACCATATGGGCTACATTATCTGAGAGGTTAGCGCGATATTAATTAAGGTAGATGGTCTTACGGGCTCTCGATCGCGGGCGAACAAGCTGAATGACCTATAGTGTAGCTAGTCCCATAAGAGACAGTTTTTGCTCTAGGCTGGCGGTTCTTTTTTGTAACGGGGTAGCCCGCCTATCTCACCACATTCATAGGCAGGCAGAATGTATCATAACGCATGCATGTAGGGCATTTTTGCCAACAGAGACATGGCGCTACCTGGCGAGTGCAAAAAGAAGGTGGGTGCCTCGCAGGCAAGAGCTCAAATCTAGCCATTGGTTCAATTAAAAAAAAGGGATTGCCTGCCCTGACAAAAAATCCGATTATTATTCAATTTTGACTCATATAGATAACAGGAAATATCTCTGCACAGGTAATCGCTGCTGCAATCATCATTAGAAATATTTATGAGAATCTGCAGTGTGGGCAATGTTGCCGTCAGATGTGTATAAAAACCGCGCTGGGCCCACCGATTGGCCTATCTCTCGTCATCACCTGCAGAGGTGTGGTTGTTTGGTGGGATTGCTGGCAGTAGTACCACCGTCTGAATGAGTTGAATGGAACTTTATTTAGTGTGAACTCACTTGGAAACTGAGTCAGAAGGACCGAAAAGTGTCATCTGCTTGATATAAACCATATTTCTGATGCAAATATAAAGAGAAGGGTGAGTAATAGAGATGTAAACCTGCAGGTTTCGTGATGTTACTGATTGATCTGCAAGCTGTAGCCCACATGTCAATGGAGATATGCCCTAATATCGCCCAGACCCCTATGCAAGTCTATTTCTATTTGGCCTTTTCTTTTGTAAGGCTGGTGCAATATATTGGCACTGTCATGGCCCGCTGCGGCCCGCAGGCTTTTGCCTGATCGATTGTCGTCTAAATTTGTCGTAAATGTGGAAATAAAATGAATTTGAGAACTTCTTAGATATTTGAATAATCATATTGACTTTGATCAGATTGTCACACAACATTAAAGTAGATCTTTAAAACACCTAGCCTGAAAATCAGACGTTAATGTTGTGACAGTCTGAAGGTGTCAATCCTTCAGACTGTCACAACATTAACGTCTGATTTTCAGGCTATAAAACACCATAACCTTAAATACACCCCATCCACACATTTTGAACAGACACTAAAAAGTTTAATAGGGCAAATTTGTCTCCCCATCAAACTGTGTAGTAACTTATATCTGTTCAGGCTACACCCACCGTAACCCTTGCCTTACAGCTGGGTTGGTAGTCTAGCCAAACCATCAAGACACATTTGGAAATGCAGAATCACTATATCCCACTGGCATTGGATTATATCTTTATCTTATCTGATTTGTTGATTGTAGCAAGGGTATTAGTCAGAGATATAGAATAGGCAGGCAGTTTCAATTTTTGGCAGGTAGATTTTCAGTTTGGCGGGCAGTTAGGTATTGTTTACCCACCCAAAAAGGGCCCTTTGGTCAGGTGGTTTAGAAGAAAATTATTCTGGCTAATACCTTGATTGTAGTTATATATGACCTTTTATTTATATTGTTGTTTCCAAAGATGGAATACTTATGTAAAATTATGACAAATGTATACCATCTGGTATAGATCTCCTCTATTTGTAAGGTTCTTATTTTGTACAGGTTATAAGATTTTTTGAGAACGCTCTACTACAATAGACCCTTCCCTCAATCCCCAGCACTGCACAGTTTCCAATTTCTAGTCCTGTATCAGATTACAATGAATTTATTATGAGCTCATCAGTAAGAAAGAGACTCTCCTAGATTATTCACCCCTTTATGTTATATAACCCTTTGATTTAATTTTGTGAAAAAATACCTAGCTATATATTATGGCATTAAGGTGGGGGGGGGGGGTAATGGGTTTATAGCATTTATATACTGTTACAAACTCAGATGTACTGAATAACTATTTGAGATATAAATGAATGGGGAAAAGTCAGATATGACATCATTAAATGGCATGCTATGTTGCATTGGTCCTAAAGACACAGGTATATCAAAAGAATAAAGGTATAGCCAGTAAAAGTAAGATTTGCTTTATAAGGTTATTATACAATACTGGGGTAGATAAATGAAAATGTTGTTTCTGCTATTTTGTTTGTGAAGTAATTTAACATATTTAAAGTAAAGAAATCTCTGTAATGTCCTTTTTTTTATTTCTGGTTGGGTGTTAAGGTACCATGACGAAAGATTCAGTGAATCCACGCTTCCTGCTCCTGTATGGATCTCAAACAGGACAGGCTAAAGCTATTGCTGAAGAAATTGCACAGAATGCTCCAAGCCATGGTCTCAATGCTGACTTAAAGTGCTTCAGTTTAACAGAAAAAAAGGTAAGGATACCAGTCACCACTAGCACATTTATCAGTGGCATAAAAAGTATTGTATAGTTTGTTAGCAAATATATATCATATAGTCTACTGGTATATAACAAATCAGTTTTGCAACAAATACTGGTATATTGACTATGATCACTGATATTCTTTTCTTGTTGGATTATTTTTATATTATGCAGTAAGGTCAAGTTGTCCACATCAAAATTATGATAATATGTGATACTGTTTAAATAATGTAAATCCATCAATATATCAACTTCTTGGTCTTTTCCCATTTCAGTTTTGGCTGGAGCGAGAGACTTGTGTTGTAATCGTCACATCGACCACAGGAGAGGGAGAGCCCCCAGACAACCTGAATAAGTTCTGGCGTCGGATCAAGAAGAAGACAATTGCTGATGATCATTTTGCACACCTCCACTTTGCTATTCTTGGTGTGTTTCAATTAATTATGGTGCCTTGTCGCATTATGATATATGATATTATGATATCACCCAAAAATAATCAGGGATCTCTTGCTGACGTGGGGGTCACCCTGTGCCTAGTAGGTGGCGAGTTTGGCTATTGTTCTGGTAGATTGTTCCGCTTTAACGACCGGTGTGTGGTTCGAGCGCACACGGGTGCAAATATAGATTTATGCCGGATAAAGATATCTTTTGGGCGCTAAGTGTAGGGATTTCCTCCTGGAGACATGGCTCCTCTGCCTTTACTATTCCCATGACCTGCAGAGCTAAAAGCGTCATTGTTCTACCAACCTGCCGGATTTAAAGCAAGATTCAATGAATGCATCTGTTTAACAACATGTAGAGGCGCACTTTTACAGCAGTCAATAACATTCTGTTAACCTGAGAACAGTCCTGAACGGGTCCCCGTCCATCGTAGTCTAACGCTTCAATTCGCTTATCATTACATGTACCACCACATCATCCTGTGTACAGCATACACCGTCATATTGAAGCATCCTGTACCATTCCATCACCTTTTGTTTAGGACTTGGAGACTCCAACTACACCAACTTTTGCAATTGTAGCAAGAACGTAAACAGTCGGTTGTTGGAACTGGGCGCGAAGCACTTCTACGAACCGGGTTGGGCGGATGACGCCACTGGGTAAGGGGACGCGCTGACGTCACGCCACGTGGTTGTGAAGTCACGCCACATGGTAGTGACGTCACGTCTCGTAATGTGACGAATTTGTTATGGGTATATTTATGTGTTATGTGTGCATATTAATTTGCCATATGTGTATAGTTATTTGTTATATTTGTATATTGATTTATTATCTATATATTGATTTATTACGTGCATACATGTCTGATTTGTTGTAATGGTTAGCCCACTAACCTGCAGATCAATATGTCTTCGGTCCGAATCCGGGCCCCTGTAGTTTCCTTCATCCAATTTAGCCCTTGTACAAAAACGGGCTAAAAGACTAATTTGATTTCATTTAATTTCTCCTCAAGGTTGGAAGTTGTGGCTGAGCCGTGGATGGAACAGCTATGGCCCGCCTTACGCCGTCATCTGGGTCTGCCCGCAGATGAGGCCAGTAACGTGACTGATGCTCTGATCAATGGCCGCCTCTGTAACGGCTCCGATCGTGCCCAGAGTAATGCGCCTGAACGGCGCTCGGACGCCGCGGACGATAGCACAGTCTGTGACAGTATCACGCTACCCACTGATGAAGTCGACAGCGGGTGCCAGTCTAGTCCCGGTGTAGGCACAAATCTCGAACGGGATAGCGGACCCCCGGCCATCAGGGAAAGTGACGCTCCCACACCAACCGCAGACAATGGGCGGGGGACATACCCTTCCTCCGTTACAGACATTGAGCTGGGCACCGGGGCGTCCAACTCCAAGACCACTTCTGAGATTGAGCTACGGAAAGAAGTGTCCAGCTCTGAGGAGGCCGCTACAGACAACGTCCTGCAGAGAACGACGGCGGCGGCAGAGCCTGAACTCATGGAATCTCTCCGTCACTCACTGCCTCCCTTTTCTGAGGCCTCACTCACCCTACCGCTGTGTCCACCCAGATTCCTAAAGATCGACTTCAAGGAGGAAAAGTATCAGGTACATTGAATTATCCACTGGATGAGTATCAGGTACATTGAATTATCCACTGGATGAGTATCAGGTACGTTTAGGTCCCCACTGATGGAATATATATCAGGTGCGTTTAAGTATCCACTGGGAGATTATTAGGTACGGTAATCTCTCTATTTAGTGAGTATTAGGTACATTCCAGCCTATGATATAGTAGTTTTCTTTTTGATAATAAGGTCATAATAAATGATAATATGAAATGCATATTTCGTATATAAATCGTTGTGCCACATGTACTGTCCGTCTGTGGCACGAATTGTATGCTAAGGTATTACATAGTACATCACTATCATTGTTCTGTCTCCCTCCAGTCTCCGGATCCTGATGTAATCCAGAATGACTGCCCCTTCCCATCGGCCAGGACACCCACTAAGCTTGTTCCCGTGGTGGCAGCCACTCAACTAACAGCTGACGACGCTCTGAAGAAGGCGCTCAAGGTCACTGTAGATCTGGAGGTAAGTGTCAAAGCCGTCACTTCGTCGGTGGCGGATTACTGATCTGGTATGTGGCTGTCTCCTATGGTGTTCGATAGCCTTCCTAACTCAGCTGGTAATCAGGCTGAGCTGCATATCAACAGGTCGTGGGTTCGAACGAACCTGGTACCTGCATCTGGCGCAATTTTATCCAACCCCGTATAATTGTCCGAGGAAACCTTCATGTGCACTAATATGTTAATCTCTGTGTTTTTAGAGGTAGGTCGTGTGCCCGCTGATATCACTGCTAATCCTCGTGTCTTCAGAGTACAGGATTCACGTATGAAGCTGGCGACGCGTTCGGCGTGGTGTGCTGCAACGAGAAGCTTCACATCGACAAACTCCTGAGCAGGTGATATATACAACAGAGATGAATGGCTTATATATACATAATGACAGTAATAATTTCAATACTAATGAACTGAAATACCTTTTTCCCGCTAAGGATATAAAATTAACCAAATGTTAATGCATACGTTTGTTGTGTTCATTAACGCGATGGATACAAAACTTGTCAATCTCAGTCAATCCGTCAATAGCATTTGTTTACTGAATATCGACGTATATGAACCTTTATCTTATCTTAGATCTTATATTTATCTCTTAGGCGTACATCACTCTTCAGTCGACCAAACTCTTTGCTACCTGAAACCCCTTATCTAAACCTGGCTGATGCCCAGTTAATCCCAGTTAAACAGCATCTTAATTCCCGTCTCACTCCCCCACCCACCCAATGAGGTACTTATTTGGTACGTCTATGTCTCCTGCCAATAAGCCTGTTCCATTGACTGACGGACCACGTGTTTATCAGGCTCGGAGTCTCCGAGGTGGCCGACCTGACCTGCCATCTGTCGGTGCGTGAGGGCACCAAGAAGAAGAACGCGTGCGTTCCTCCCCACGTGCCTCCCGTGACCTCCATCAGACACGTGCTCACCCACTGCTGTGACGTCATGGATGTGGCCAAGAAGGTGAGATTGTAGATGAGCAATGTGTGGTGAGGCCACGCTCTGTAGAAAAGAGTGTGTACGAATCTTGTATCAATCTACTGTGGTCGAAATAAGAGCGCACACGTTACTAAGATAAATATTCGCTTGAAAATAAATGGCGTGCAGACGGCTGCGCACTAGTAATCACGGGATAACCATTGCCCGTTAACTTAACATCACTCGTTAATTTAACATTATAGTTATAAATTAAAAAGATTATGAGTTGCGAATTTGTAACTCTTCGTAGAGCGACCGACTGGTCTATTTAAAAAAGGTAAATGTCTCGTTTATGTGGCTGTTGTGTGCGGGACCTATGCATCTACAACGGCACCAAACATTTACTAATCAGGTCTGTAATTTACCAGTCGTTACCCTGTGGCTTACTAGGTAGCGCGTTCGGCTATGATCCGGCTATTATAATATAATAGTACTACATGTAGATGCATTTTGTTGTTAGGCCTTTCTGCGAGCACTGGTCGAGCACACGTCCAACGTGAGGGAAAAGCGCCGCCTACAGGAGATCTGTAGCAAACAGGGGGCGGAGCACTTTGCTAAATACATCCGAGAACCCGGCGTCTGTCTCTATGACCTCCTTTTGACCTTCCCCACGTGTCAGCCACCAGTTGATCTTCTCTTCGGTGAGATTCGTGGTTAAAGTGAAACTTTATCAAGGATTCTTATATTTGATATCCTCTGTTCATGATAAATACTTAGTGTTTCCGATAATTATGGTTTTTACTGACGTTTTACTCCATGTGGAAAATACGTTGCCATGGTTTCGTTTCACATCGTGTCGCAATGCATTCTGGTCATCTCTCCTGTTGCAGAACATCTGCCTCGACTCCAGGCGCGACCATACTCCGCGTCTAGGTCAGTGACCCCTGGTGACCTTTGACTCAAATATTCGATTATAACTAATTGCCTAAATTGGGTTGAACGTCGCAGCTGGATTATCATCGACGTGTATTATTGTGACAGAAGTGTCTTATTTTGGTTATCATGTTTTTCTCCTGTCAAAGTCTCGATGGTAATCAGCGTGTTACCTTATTTTCTGCTGGACACTATTGCGTATGATCGTGTATCAAGTGCCGTATTGTCCATAAATAAATTTATAAATCGTTGCCAATAAAGGAATTTATCCTCAATAAAATCCCATATTTACCGAATGTTCTTTATGGTCAATAACATGCATAATTGTTGCTAAATTAAAGTTTATGTTTATCTATGGAAGTATTTATTGACTGTTTGTTTCTTTTGTGCTGTAGCTCTCCAGCCGCGAGGGTAAATCTCCTGGACTTCGTCTTCAACGTAGTGGACATCCCGGAAGGGGGTGGGCGTGTGGAGGGCCGCATGGGGGTCTGCACTGGGTGGCTGGACGCTCTCACCAGGGGGCGCAAGGTGGCGGGCCACCCCGCCGCCAGGGGGTGTGAGGACAGTGACGTCACTGCCCTTAGCAACCGATTGGAGGACGCGACCCTAACGAATCAAGCGGTGATATCGGTCGGTGTCTACGGCTCCTTGCCGCTGTAGGGAGGGATGGGGGTGGGAGGGTGAGGGGGTGAAATGCAGTAACAGCAGCGCATGTAGAATTTAGGAATTATATTTGTTCTAGAAAGATTGCTGTTGGTAAGAAAAAATATTATTGTAGGCGTATATAAATGGCCTCTGGTTAATTCACTGAAATAGTACTTTGAGTCTGTGCCTGTGGTGCTCTGTATGTCAGGCCGCGTCTGGGTGACCTACAATGACGTCATAATCTCCGCTCCAGATTCCGATCCATATGCGGAAGAGTGGACTGTTCCGACCCCCAGCGGATCTCTCGGTGCCCATGGTGATGGTGGGGCCGGGGACAGGGGTGGCCCCCTTCCTGGGCTTTCTGCAGCAGAGGTAAGTTTGAAGGCCGGTTGGCCGGGGTGACAACGGGGCGGGTGTCATTACGGTAAAGTCAGTCACTCGGAGTGGGCAGTCAGCCTTTTGGAGCCGTGGGATGATAGTAATCATAAGAAAGCAGGAAATGTCGGTAAGGCAAGGGTTGTGCCAAGGGGAGATATCGGTAAAAGGAAGACCCCTTCCAAGAGGAGATGTCAGTAAAGGGATCGGACATATCCGAAGGGGGATGTTATTAAAGGGGAGAGCTTTGCTAAGGGTGGATTTTGGTAAAACGAAGACCCGTGCCAAGGGGAGATGTCGGTAAAGGCAAGAGCCTGCAAAGAGGTGACATCGGTAAAAGGAAGAGCCGTGCCAAGGGGAGATGTCAGTAAGGGGTGCAGTTTTGCCGAGGGGGGATGTTATTAAAGGGAAGAGCTTTGCAAAGAGGGATGTCGGCAAAGGGAAGAGTCGTGGGCAAAGAATCCTACTTTTCATTGACATGCTATCATTCACTGTCTTAAAAAAAACCCATGCAAAGGAAATGAGGTTAGCTAACCTTGACCTTGCCATTCCAGGGAGAAGGATCTGGCCTCCTCTGACGTCACGCACTCTGCGGTGGGCGACTGTTGGTTATTTTACGGCTGTCGACACAAAGACCGCGACTATCTCTTCAGGTAAGTAGTCCGCCTGAAGCGTTAACTTACTGTTGCAATGACTTGGATGGTATGCATGCTGTATACATACAGGTGGCCTAGTCGATTGTCCCCTCTGTGAGCTAGGTACTGATCTTGCTGCCCGATAACTTTGGAATCCGGTCTTTGCATCATGACAATGCATGTACATATTTCCTACTTCAGTGAATCATATATTGTCTTTATATTTCTGCTTGGTCGAATGACAAATCATGCGACTCGTCGAAGTATTCGCATGTAACACCCACCATCCCTCGTGTTGTTATAAATATGGAGATACCGTGTTCATCTTCCATGTGTTTTTTAGATACCACGAAATGGATTATTGTAGTAACGAGCAGGCGTGAGTAATGCGTGAGCTATGCTGACACAATGGTGTGCCATTATGTGGAAGGAGGGCCCGGACTCGCTCGCCGCTGGACTGTTTCATCTCTTGCTTTGAGTGCTACTCTATCCATGACTAAACGTCGTCCTGGGTGATGACACAAGGAGAGACTTCCAGCAGGTTTGCGGCAAATCCTAATGCTAATATGTGAATATTATGAATTCCAGGACTGAGTTGGAAGGATTTCAGTCACGGGGTGTGTTGAATCACCTTCACGTGTGCTTCTCCCGCGACCTTGACCCTGAATCTGACCATGACCTTGACCTTCACCCACCGCCGCGCTATGTGCAGGACAACATCCGGGCATCTGGAGCAGCCTTGTCGGCCCTGCTGACGTCATCGGATGCTGTTGTGTACGTGTGTGGTGACGCGAAGCACATGGCGCGTGACGTCAACACAGCATTCGCTGACGTGTTGATCAAGGAAAAGGGTGAGTCGCTCTTTGCCCGTGTTTATTTATGTCTATATAGATGTAGGGAATGATATATATTAATGGAGGAATGGTAACAGTAATTCTGTCCTATGTTTAAAGATTACAATCTTAACCTAATTATAACCTAATCGTAATGGATGTAATCCAATGAAGCTCAAACCTGGACTTGACCAACTGTTTCAGGACTTGCCGAAAACGAGGCTACGGCATTGCTGATGACCTTGAGGATCAAGAAGCGCTATCTAGAGGACGTGTGGACGTGATGACCTCTGTCAATGTCACGTGACCCTTAGATTACTGCTAAACAATACATAGTCAGTTGCATACCTTGTTAAGTCCTAGTTAAGCATCGTGAGTTCATGCAAGTCGTAGTGAAGCCCAATGTGAAGCAGAAGTTAACAATGGCTTTGATGGTGTGGTGACAGACAATAGCTTTGATGGCCTGATGCCTGTCAATGTCTTTGATGGTTGATGCCAGTCAATCAATTTGATGGACTGCTGCCTGTCCAATTTTTTGATGAGCTGGTGCCTGTCAATCTCTTTGATGGCCTGGTGCATGTCAATGGCTGTGATGGTCTGGTGTCTGTCAATAGTGTTAGTTGCCTGTCAATGGCTTGGATGGTATGATGCCTGTCAATAGTGTTGATGGCCTGTTGCCCGTCAATGGCTTTAATGGCCTGATGCCTGTCAATAGTGTTGATGGCCTGTTGCCTGTCAATGACTTTGATGGCCTGGTGCCTGCCAATAGTGTTAATGGCCTAGTGCATGTCAATAGTGTCGATGGCCTGGTGCCTGTCAGTGGCTTTGATGGCCTGGTGCCTGTCAATAGTGTTGATGGTCTAGTGCCTGTCAATAGTGTCGATGACCTGGTGCCTGTCAGTGGCTTTAATCGCCTGGTGCCTGTCAATAGTGTTGACGGCCTGTTGCCTGTCAATGGCTTTGATGGCCTAGTGCCTGTCAATAGTGTTGATGGCCTGGTGCCTGCCAATGGCTTTGATGGCCTAGAACCAATCATTTGTCTTTGATTGGCCTAGTTCAGTCATTCTTTGTTTATGGTTTAATGCCAGTAAATGCCGTTATTGTCTATTATGCTCAGTGCCTTTGATGGCATAGTGCCAGTCAGTACAGTTGATGAATCAAGCCCACTGGGAAAATGGTTTAATTGTTCACCGGCTATTTGAACCGGTCCTTACCAATATCCACAACGTTAATTGTATTATCGGATTAGAAGGTCCCGATATTGAGTTTGTTGCATATTGAACTGTAAATCACTTTATTTTTACTGCTTTTATTTCTACACCATTAACTATGTAAATACTTGTATATACGGTAAACGTACGGGTTAAGTACGTGTCAATGTGTCGCAATTCAGGTTAAATCTGAAGCTGAGCCAGAACCCGACATTGTGGTACGTCTCTAATATGAGGGTTACGATTAAGCATTAAAGGTATTTTTGCTGCAAAATGTAAGCTGTTTGGTGTCTCTTTCATTACACGTCTAAACCTGGACGAGTTGAGACTTGGTTCTGGGGGTTATTTCATTAAAATTTATTTTTCTTCCTTGTGTTTTGCTGCTTTAATTTTAAGCTTCTATCGCCGGGCCAAAGAGGAAAGAAAATTTGAATTTATCATAAAAATATTGGAAACGTTAACTGCCTAATTTTAATAATATTTAAAAAAAAATGCACGAAATTGGTTTCACACTGATAATGATCGTATAACAATAATTTCCGATCAGTCGTTAAATTGTAATCTAGAAGATAGGATTACTAGCTCGGAATTCTTCATGGAATGCTTCCCTGGTCAAATGATGGCTTTCGACTTTTACTATTATCAGTAAATATTAACTAATAATATTTTCCAGAGAGGTTCACGGCCTCGGAAAAGAGTGTTCCATGGTTCACTCACCCAAGCGAACATTGTTCCATATTTGTTTCACTTAACTCTTTGACAGATTTTATCTTTGAACGGCCTCTGATCTTAGTCGCGCGCACATATAGGTAAGGAAAACAGCGACATATTTAAGCAACACATTTTTTAAATCGATACAGCAAATACGCACACACGCCCAGACTGTATCTTAAGGAATTGTATTTACCCTCTAACATTGAGCAAATCGGTCCCGAGGGTTCTACAGACCTAGCATTGGGATGTGCTCTGGTCTCGCCTTATAGTCCCAGTGTCCGCTGTTTGTCCACACACGAGATCTCTCAGTTCTCCCCAGATATACATCAGCTCAACTGCCCCCCCCCCTTCCTCCTCCAAACACACAGACTTGTCGCCCTACATTTTTCCTGTTATTGACAAGTAGCACAATTTAGAGATAATTTAAATATAAAGGATTTCCGTTGGCTGGATGCTTTAGTTGGCGAAGATCACAATGACTGGGTGCTTCAGTTGGCGGGGATCCCGATGACTGGGTGCTGCAGTTGGCGAGGATCCCGATGACTGGGTGCTTCAGTTGACGGGGATCCCGATGACTGCGTGCTTCAGTTGACGGGGATCCCGATGACTGGCTGCTTCAGTTGACGGGGATCCCGATGACTGGGTGCTTCAGTTGGCGGGGATCCCGATGACTGGGTGCTTCAGTTGGCGGGGATCCCGATGACTGGGTGCTTTAGTTGGCGAGGATCCCGATGACTGGTTGCTTCAGTTAACGGGGATCCCGATGACTGGGTGCTTCAGTTGGCGGGGATCCCGATGACTGGGTGCTTCAGTTGGCGGGGATCCCGATGACTGGGTGCTTCAGTTGGCGAGGATCCCGATGACTGGGTGCTTCAGTTGACGGGGATCCCGATGACTGCGTGCTTCAGTTGACGGGGATCCCGATGACTGGGTGCTTCAGTTGACGGGGATCCCGATGACTGGGTGCTTCAGTTGGCGGGGATCCCGATGACTGGGTGCTGCAGTTGGCGAGGATCCCGATGACTGGGCGCTTCAGTTGACGGGGATCCCGATGACTGCGTGCTTCAGTTGACGGGGATCCCTATGACTGGCTGCTTCAGTTGACGGGGATCCCGATGACTGGGTGCTTCAGTTGGCGGGGATCCCGATGACTGGGTGCTTCAGTTGGCGGGGATCCCGATGACTGGGTGCTTTAGTTGGCGAGGATCCCGATGACTGGTTGCTTCAGTTAACGGGGATCCCGATGACTGGGTGCTTCAGTTGGCGGGGATCCCGATGACTGGGTGCTTCAGTTGGCGGGGATCCCGATGACTGGGTGCTTCAGTTGGCGAGGATCCCGATGACTGGGTGCTTCAGTTGACGGGGATCCCGATGACTGCGTGCTTCAGTTGACGGGGATCCCGATGACTGGGTGCTTCAGTTGACGGGGATCCCGATGACTGGGTGTATCAGTTGGCGGGGATCCCGATGACTGGGTGCTTCAGTTGGCGGGGATCCCGATGACTGCGTGCTTCAGTTGACGGGGATCCCGATGACTGGTTGCTTTGGTTGACGGGGATCCCGATGACTGGGTGCTTCAGTTGGCGGGGATCCCGATGACTGGGTGCATCAGTTGGCGAGGATCCCGATGACTGGGTGCTTCAGTTGACGGGGATCCCGATGAATGAGTGCTTCAGTTGGCGGGAATCCCGATGACTGGGTGCTTCAGTTGGCGAGGATCCCGATGACTGGGTGCTTCAGTTGACGGGGATCCCGATGACTGTGTGCTTCAGTTCGCGAGGATCCCGATGACTAGATGCTTCAGTTGGCGAGGATCCCGATGACTGGGTGCTTCAGTTGACTGAGATCCTGATGACTTGATACTTCAGTTGGCGGGGATCCCGATGACTGGGTACTTCAGTTGACGGGGATCCCGATGACTGGATGCTTCAGTTGACGGGGATCCCGATGACTGGGTGCTTCAGTTGGCGGGGATCCCGATGACTGGGTGCTTCAGTTGGCGAGGATCCCGATGACTGGGTGCTTAAGTTGGCGAGGATCCCTGTGACTGGGTGCTTTAGTTGGCGGGGATCCCGATGACTTGATGCTTCAGTTGACGGGGATCCCGATGACTGGGTGTTTCAGTTGACGGGGATCCCGATGACTGGGTGCTTCAGTTGGCGAGGATCCCGATGACTGGGAGCTTAAGTTGGCGAGGATCCCGGTGACTGGGTGCTTTAGTTGGCGGGGATCCCGATGACTTGATGCTTCAGTTGGCGAAGATCCCGATGACTAGGTGCTTCAGTTGACGGGGATCCCATTGACTGGGTTCTTCAGTTGGCGGGGATCCCGATGACTGGGTGCTTCAGTTGGCGAGGATCCCGATGACTGGGCGCTTCAGTTGACGGGGATCCCGATGACTTGATACTTCAGTTAACGGGGGTCCCGATGACTTGATACTTCAGTTGACGGTGATCCCGATGACTGGGTGCTTCAGTTGGCGGGGATCCTGATGACTGGGTGTTTCAGTTGGCGAGGATCCCGATGACTGGGTGCTTCAGTTGCCACGGATTCCGATAATGGAGTTGATCCAGTTGATGTAGTATGAGACTCTGGAGAAGACTCCGGGCACCTGCCCGGGTCTGTTGGCGCTGGTGAAGGAGGCGATCCCGACTTGCACCCAACGCCCCGCCTCGTTCTGGCAGACAAGGGGGCCGCCACTGTCACCCTGCACGGAGACACAACAGCCAGTCAGAGCACAAGTTTGAAATCCCTATTACAATGAATATCATAATTTGGATTTATTATATAGATTATTATTTAGATTAATTACATTATTTATACTAATTTACACTATTTAGATTAATTTATGTTATTTAAACTAATGTACACTATTTAGACTAACTTACAATATTTAGAATAATACACACTATTTAGACTAATTTACATTAATTGACAGTTATTTAGATAAATGAACGAATTTATATATATTAATTACAATAGAAGTAATTTGTACAAGTCCGCCCCCCCTTCCTTCTCCCATATATATGGCATATGCCCCCCTCTCACCTCAACAGTCACGCTGCAGATCCCCATGGGACCCACTCCCCCACCCACGGTCACCCTCCTCCCCTCCCAGCGACACTCATGCTGCATATTCCCTTCGCCCCCCCCCCGCCCCCTCTCAGTGACCCTCACGCTGCAGATTCCCATGCCCCCCCCCTCCCTCTCAGCGACACACGCTGCAGATTCCCTTACCCCCCCCCCCCACCCCGCCCCCTCTCAGTGACCCTCACGCTGCAGATTCCGTTACCCCCCTCCCCCGTCTCATCGAAACCCACGCTGCAGATTACCATGGCACCCACCACATCCCTCCCTCGGTGACACTCACGCTGCATATTCCCTTTACCCCCCCGCCACCCGCCCCAACTCAGTGACCCTCACGCTGGAGATTTCCTTACCCCCCTCCCCCGTCTCATCGACACCAACGCTGCAGATTCCCTTCGCCCCCCCCCCGCCCCCTCTCAGTGACCCTCACGCTGCAGATTCCCTTACCCCCCTCCCCCGTCTCATCGACACCCACGCTGCAGATTACCATGGCACCCACCCCATCCCTCCCTCGGTGACACGCTGCATATTCCCTTCGCCCCCCCCCCGCCCCCGCCCCTCTTAGTGACCCTCACGCTGCAGATTCCCTTACCCCCCTTACCCCCCTCCCCCGTCTCACGCTGCAGATTACCATGGCACCCACCCCATCCCTCCCTCGTTGACACCCACGCTGCAGATTCCCATGCCCCCCTCCCTCTCAGCCACACACGCTGCAGATTACCTTACTCCCCCCGTCTCAGCGACACTTACGCTGCAGATGCCCATGGCACCAACGGACCCCCCAGCCCCTGCCCCCCCCCCCTTCTCAGTAACACTCAAGCTCCCCATGGCACCCGGTGACACCCCCCCAACTCCCCCCCCCCCTTGCAGTGACACTCACGCTGCAGATCCCCATGGCACCCAGGTTACGACCGGCACAGATGCGGGATTCTCCGACAATGCCCCAGGAGTTGGCGCACTCTGTCGGCGAGACAACGGGCAGCGGTACCTCCCGGGCAGTCACCGTCACGGGACCCCCTGGTTGCCATGGGAACAGAACATTGCCAGTGTAACAATATTGCATGGGACACAAACCTTCGAAACTGCCAAAAACAGAGGAACAAAAATCGGAAACTCGTCAGTGATGTATTCACTGATTGCACAAGAGAAGTGATATTTTGATTTAAATGGTGAGGTAGCTTAATGTGTGAAACACAAAGAGTTTAATTTGCTGATAATCAGCCTCTGGATGTATCTTCATACCTTAAACAAATGAAATATCTGAAATAACTGCAACTGTTTTTTTTATTATTATTAAATAAAATATTATAGCTTAAGTACTATGAACGTCAGCATCGAAAATAAACCTCTTTTTTATTCTGAATATATACGCTGGTTTTACTAACGCCTATCCCCCTTGCACCAGGCTGGGTGACACCACGTGACCTACCACTCTGCGTGCAGCCCCATCCCTTCATGACGCAGATCTGGTTGCTGGCCGGAAATGACGTGTTGCCGGCCAGCGGTAGGCGCACAGCCTGTATCTCCGGGATCTCTGTGGCCGAGGTCGGGATGCTATCTTCCAGCTTCAGTAAGGCGATGTCGTTCAGCCACAGAGCTGAAGGAGCATTTCACGTGATACCGATGCAGGATTTATTGTTGTTAAAAAATTGGAGGTTGTTGCGATTAGTAAACGAAGAAAAGAAATGGCCCCCATCGGGAATTGTACGCAATTAGGACAATAATGCAAAATGCGACCTTATTAATAAACAATAAACATGGAAATATTTTCGCTATCTTATTAGGGACGGACCATTTGATATCCAGGTAAAGGGAGGGTTATTTTTCTGGCTGTGAATTATGTTTGAAAAAATCTTGCTTTGCCCGTTACCCAAAAAATTGTCCCATTTCTTTGGAAACAATAATGTTTTTGCACTATTAAACTGAATATATTTTTCAGATCACCCTAAAAAATCAAGCCATCACAGCTAACCTCACCATGGCTACAAACAAATTTTGTAGCCCTTGTCGACCCCCAACATATTTTTCTGGCCTCCACCCAAAAATCCCCCCCCCCTCCCCCACCTCCCCGGAAATCAAATGGTCCATCCGCTAGTATCTTAGTGTAAACCGAAATGATGCTTAGCAGAGTCTGTATTCATAATCCCCTCGTAAGTTACGCACGAAAAGTGCATTTTCGTCTTAGCCTCACCAGCTCGTTGTGGTGGTGTTCATGATTAAGAAATTCTCTTCAATATAATTTTAGCACTTTCTTCATTCAGAAAGTCCACGTTTTGGGTGATTGCTTATCTTTTTTTTAATAACCCGATAATCGCTCGACAAATCTTCCACTTACGCGCTAAGTCTAATGGCGTAGCCTAAGTGGCGATTATGAATACGGCCCCAGGACCCTGAGTAATGTTCTCTTACTGTCCGCGTCATAGCCCGGATGAATCACGATTTGCGAGGCGTGCAGATACCAATCCTTGAAGTCATCGATGTCGAAGAAATCTCCAACCAGACCCATGAATTTGTCTGCCAAACTGGACTGAAATAAGAAAAAATAACAAAGAGTCGCCGCCTCCAGCACTAAAATACATCCTTCGAGCCATACATAGTGTTCCCCGCTAAGTTACAAATTCACTGGACTCAAAAAGTTATTATTCTTTTATACGTAAACCTGCATTGAGTAGTGTGTTGGGATGCGCAGAGAAGGATTATTGGGGGTGTCAGTGTCAGTCGGGATACTGCAACACGTGGACGCCAAATTATGTATTACCTCCAGAACAATGTCTCCCAACTTGGCGTGCCAGTAGATTGGATTCAGAGCCTTTGACCTGGTGACAGAAATAAACAAATGCATATTCATGACAGTATTCTTACATTAAGTTATTTTTTACTTTATTTTGAGATATTTCAACCCTGCGGGTTCCCCCTGGGTACCCACTCTGGAGTGTAAGCCACCACCAGGATTCTAACTGCAGAACGTTCGCGGAACGTTAAGAGAACGTTACCCATAACGTTTTCTGCTAACGTATGCAGAACGTCAGGAGATCTTTCCCATATATCTAATAACGTTCCCCTCAATCTAGGCAAACGTGCGCGTAACGTTCCACGAACGTTATATTGTTAGCTGGGAACCTTGCATCTATCATTTGGCACCCACCCCGGGCCTATTCCCTTGTGTACCCACTATTGGGCCCAGGATTCCAATCCAGCTCCCCCCCCCCCCCCCCCTCCTCCCCTGGGTACCAGTCTGGATGCTCACCCCATGTCGTTTTCCTTGAAGCAGTGGGCGGCGGTCATGATCCAGCGGTCGTTCAGGATGCTAGCGCCGCAGTAGAAGTATTTGTAGGTCAGCGGGATCCCGAAGAAGGTGATATCCGGGACTTTGCCCTGGAGAGAGACCAGCCAGGGCCACTTCCCAGATTCGAACTCTAGTCCGCCGATTACCCGCTTCTGGCGGCTGAGCGCTGGATAAAAACAAAGACATGTTATACTGCCATGGGACTGCAGTAGAACTGCAGGAAAAAGATAAACGTACTTTACAAAGAGCTGCAGTCTGAGAAACCCACTTGATAAAGCCACGTAGTTGGGTGCCGACGCATCAAAATAATGGTAGTTAGATGCAGATGCTTTACAGAGAGCTGCAGTTATGTACATATGTTTTACAAAAAGCTGCAGTTAGGTACATATGTTTTACAAAAGGCTGCAGTTAGGTACAGATTTTTCCAAAGAGCTGCAGTTAGGTACAGATGTTTACAAGGAGCCGTAAGGAGTCATGAGCTTATCCCTGGTTATCCCAAGGATAATCCCACGGCCTACAGTCAGGTACCCCGCCTCACAACCAGGATTATATCTCAGTCTACTTCTACTTGTCCATTCTGGGCCTTTACCCCCAAATCCTCTCCCCGTGGGCCTGTCCACCAAGTATAACTATTTCAGAATAGCTTGCACTATTTTCTGTAACCACCCTCAGTGTCAAATGTTATTAAAATGAAATGAATTTTTAGGCCGCTTTTGTGGACACCATAGAAGGCTAAATTGGTCGAAAAAAGTCTTCCTGGTCAATGACGTGGGGTAGAATAAAACTTGAACCCAGACCCAGCTGCCCAGGTTCGAACCCGCGACCTGTTCATCGGCAGCTCACTCTGCTTACCAACCGAGCTACTCAATTATGGATAATCCAAGCGCACATTATAAAAAATGGCATAAACTATCAACACGTAACTTTTGATGTTAACCAACAAAATATAATGTTGTGTCCCCCCGCGTAGTGGGGATGGGGGGTGGGGGGTTGGGGGGGGGGGAGGGGGGTGGACCAGAGTGTGCAATAGAATCATTGACAGTCATCCCCGTATGCGTCACTAATCAGAGCGCACCCTGCCCCGATGGCTGAACCGGATGTTCATTTATTAAATTAAGTGACTTGGTGTTATTTGTCCTAGCTATGCTGTCGTGTTTGTTTGTACTAAGTGACTGCTCATTGCTTGTTTACCGCAACATCCGTGTACTAAAAATAGTCGAAGGATGTATGTTGGGGCCGAACACGTCTGACTTTTCAATCACACACAATCTGCCGATATGAAACCGCGAAACGCAGGTTGTTTTAGTTCTTAAATAGCGATGTGCAAGCAAATCGAGCTTTCATGAGAAGCTAGGGGGGGGGGGGGGGGGGTTGAGCATAGGGGCGGTGCGTAACAATTCGCGGTATAAGCGTTTGCAGTACTTTATATCCTTGGCCTCTCTGCTCTTTATGGAACTTGCCAAACCATCCGGACGTAGATCTGCTCATTAAAAGAATATTTAAGCGAAGTCGGGACCACCTTAAGGGTATGGCAGAAACCCGGGGGTGGGGGGTGGGGGGCACTGTTATACGAATCTGGCAGGGGGGGGGGGCGGGGGGTCCGCCAGTGCTCCTTGATGCCTGACATGACATTTATGATGAAAAAATTACCCATACAGGGCGGATTTTGAAAACTTGTGACCGGTGGTTGGGGGGGCTCTGAAAATGGGCGATCATAGAGCGGGTTGCCGCGAAAAAATACGCAGGCGGATCAGGTAGCCCAAGAGTCAAATTATGAGGCAGTGATAGAGACGGAGATGGGGTAGGCTGGGGGGGGGGGGGGGCTTTCAAATTCTATGCACCACGGTCACCTAGAAAAGCGGGCAGATACGAACAAATGTGCTATTCTTGTTCACTACGTCATTAAAACATTGTTGTCGTATCCATAGATAGCTACGACATAAGGCATTGATGGAAGAGTTTTAAAATTCGATGATGCGAGTGATTTCTTGTTCTGACCCTGGCGCCATTGTCTCCACAGAAAGAATTATGGCAATATGTCATCATTCCACAGAAAATAGACAGTCATTACCAAAGCTACAGCTCGTCATTCCACAGATAATAGACAGTCATTACCAAGGCTACAGCTCGTCATTCCACAGATAATAGACAGTCATTACCAAAGCTACAGCTCGTCATTCCACAGATAATAGACAGTCATTACCAAAGCTACAGCTCGTCATTCCACAGATAATAGACAGTCATTACCAAAGCTACAGCTCGTCATTCCACAGATAATAGACAGTCATTACCAAAGCTACAGCTCGTCATTCCACAGATAATAGACAGTCATTACCAAGGCTACAGCTCGTCATTCCACAGATAATAGACAGTCATTACCAAAGCTACAGCTCGTCATTCCACAGATAATAGAGAGTCATTACCAAAGCTACAGCTCGTCATTCCACAGATAATAGAGAGTCATTACCAAAGCTACAGCTCGTCATTCCACAGATAATAGACAGTCATTACCAAAGCTACAGCTCGTCATTCCACAGATAATAGACAGTCATTGCCAAAGCTACAGCTCGTCATTCCACAGATAATAGACAGTCATTACCAAAGCTACAGCTCGTCATTCCACAGATAATAGACAGTCATTACCAAAGCTACAGCTCGTCATTCCACAGATAATAGACAGTCATTACCAAAGCTACAGCTCGTCATTCCACAGGTAATAGACAGTCATTACCAAAGCTACAGCTCGTCATTCCACAGATAATAGACAGTCATTACCAAAGCTACAGCTCGTCATTCCACAGATAATAGACAGTCATTACCAAAGCTACAGCTCGTCATTCCACAGATAATAGACAGTCATTACCAAAGCAACAGCTCGTCATTCCACAGATAATAGACATTCATTACCAAAGCTACAGCTCGTCATTCCACAGGTAATAGACAGTCATTACCAAAGCTACAGCTCGTCATTCCACAGATAATAGACAGTCATTACCAAAGCTACAGCTCGTCATTCCACAGATAATAGGCAGTCATTACCAAAGCTACAGCTCGTCATTCCACAGATAATAGACAGTCATCATCAAAGCTACAGCTCGTCATTCCACAGATAATAGACAGTCATTACCAAAGCTACAGCTCGTCATTCCACAGATAATAGACAGTCATTACCAAAGCTACAGCTCGTCATTCCACAGATAATAGACAGTCATTACCAAGGCTACAGCTCGTCATTCCACAGATAATAGACAGTCATTACCAAAGCTACAGCTCGTCATTCCACAGATAATAGACAGTCATTACCAAAGCTACAGCTCGTCATTCCACAGATAATAGACAGTCATTACCAAAGCTACAGCTCGTCATTCCACAGATAACAGACAGTCATTACCAAAGCTACAGCTCGTCATTCCACAGATAATAGACAGTCATTACCAAAGCTACAGCTCGTCATTCCACAGATAATAGACAGTCATTACCAAAGCTACAGCTCGTCATTCCACAGATAATAGACAGTCATTACCAAAGCTACAGCTCGTCATTCCACAGATAATAGAGAGTCATTACCAAAGCTACAGCTCGTCATTCCACAGATAATAGAGAGTCATTACCAAAGCTACAGCTCGTCATTCCACAGATAATAGACAGTCATTACCAACGCTACAGCTCGTCATTCCACAGATAATAGACAGTCATTACCAAAGCTACAGCTCGTCATTCCACAGATAATAGACAGTCATTACCAAAGCTACAGCTCGTCATTCCACAGATAATAGACAGTCATCATCAAAGCTACAGCTCGTCATTCCACAGATAATAGACAGTCATTACCAAAGCTACAGCTCGTCATTCCACAGATAATAGACAGTCATTACCGAAGCTACAGCTCGTCATTCCACAGATAATAGACAGTCATTACCAAAGCTACAGCTCGTCATTCCACAGATAATAGACAGTCATTACCAAAGCTACAGCTCGTCATTCCACAGATAATAGACAGTCATTATCAAAGCTACAGCTCGTCATTCCACAGATAATAGACAGTCATAACCAAAGCTACAGCTCGTCATTCAACAGATAATAGACAGTCATTATCAAAGCTACAGCTCGTCATTCCACAGATAATAGACAGTCATTACCAAAGCTACAGCTCGTCATTCCACCGATAATTGACAGTCATTACCAAACCTACAGCTCGTCATTCCACAGATAATAGACAGTCATTACCAAAGCTACAGCTCGTCATTCCACAGATAATAGACAGTCATTACCAAAGCTACAGCTCGTCATTCCACAGATAATAGACAGTCATTATCAAAGCTACAGCTCGTCATTCCACAGATAATAGACAGTCATTACCAAAGCTACAGCTCGTCATTCCACAGATAATAGACAGTCATTATCAAAGCTACAGCTCGTCATTCCACAGATAATAGACAGTCATTACCAAAGCTACAGCTCGTCATTCCACAGATAATAGACAGTCATTACCAAACCTGCAGCTCGTCATTCCACAGATAATGGAAAGTCATTACCAAAGCTACAGCTCGTCATTCCACAGATAATAGACAATCATTATCAAAGCTACAGCTCGTCATTCCACAGATAATAGACAGTCATTACCAAAGCTACAGCTCGTCATTCCACAGATAATAGACAGTCATTACCAAAGCTACAGCTCGTCATTCCACAGATAATAGACAGTCATTACCAAAGCTACAGCTCGTCATTCCACAGATAATAGACAGTCATTACCAAAGCTACAGCTCGTCATTCCACAGATAATAGACAGTCATTATCAAAGCTACAGCTCGTCATTCCACAGATAATAGACAGTCATTACCAAAGCTACAGCTCGTCATTCCAAGGAGAATAGTTCGTCATTCCGAAGAGAGTAGCAGCAGCAGCAGCTCGTTATTTCGCATTATTGTGCAAAGGATCGTAAGCCGGATAAAGCATTTGGGTGCATATAAAATAAGAATGTGGAACGTAGGCCCATAATGCTGCCAGTTTACGAATATAGAGCAGCTGCGTAGTCGTTTTACAGGTTTCCATTGTCTAAATGAATGGGCATTTTGTCTAGAGTATTAAGAGTCACTCACCAACAGCCTGCAGGCTTCCGGCCAAGGAGGCCAAGATCAAGGCCCTGACCACGGTGACCCGCATTTCTAAAACAAATTAAATGTACTGTGATAGTTTACCCGTATATTGTGAAATTACATAATACAAAACTACACATATACACCCTGACAAACACAAACACAATTGTACAAAGACAAGTGAAAAAACACATGTTGTAGGCCTACAACACGTGGAAAATACAACATTGTACAATGACAAGTAAAAAACACACAAACTTTACAAAGACACGTGAAAAACAAACACAATTGTACGATGACACGTGAAAAACACAATTTACAATGACAAGTGAAAAACACAATAATACAATGAAACGTGAAAAACATACACAATTGTACAATGAAACGCAAAAAAACACAATTATACAATGACATGTGAAAAACACACAATTGTATAATGACACGTGAACAACACACAATTGTAAAATGACACGTGAAAAACACACACAATTGTACAACAAACATAGAAAATAAGACACTTGTGTACAATGACATATGGAAAACCGACAGTACAGTGGCACTAGAAAACAAACATGTGAACAAATGATATATGTGGAATCTCACAGATATACTTAGAAATAATCAGACACACACTGCACCTTGACATGGCATACGCACACAAACCCACACAGAGGCCTATATATAATGCCACTGCAGCGTGAAATGAACCGTTAAGCATAAAGCACACACACTTGTACACTTTGACACAGACACAGACTGGGCTGTGAAATTACATACATACAAAACACACAGATATGCACTAGGACACACATACAAAACACACAGATATGTACTACGACACACATACAAAACACACATATATGTACTATGACACACATACAAAACACACAGATATGTACTAGGACGCATACAAAACACACAGATATGTGCAACGACGCATACAAAACACACATATATGTACTATGACACACATACAAAACACACAGATATGTACTATGACACACATACAAAACACACAGATGTGTACTATGACGCATACAAAACACACAGATATGTACTATGACGCATACAAAACACACAGATATGTACTATGACGCATACAAAACACACAGATATGTACTATGACACACATACAAAACACACAGATATGTACTATGACACACATACAAAACACACAGATGTGTACTATGACGCATAAAAAACACACAGATATGTACTTTGACACATACAAAACACACAGATATATACTATGACGCATACAAAACACACAGATATGTACTATGACTCACATACAAAACACACAGATATATACTATGACACATACACAACACACAGATATGTACTATGACGCATACAAAACACACAGATATGTACTATGACACACATACAAAACACACAGTTATGTACTATGACACACATACAAAACACACAGATATGTACTTTGACACATACAAAACACACAGATATATACTATGACGCATACAAAACACACATATATGTACTATGACGGACATACAATGTACTATGACGCATACAAAACACACAGATATGTACTTTGACACATACAAAACACACAGATATATAGTATGACGCATACAAAACACACATATATGTACTATGACACACATACAATGTACTATGACGCATACAAAACACACAGATATGTACTTTGACACATACAAAACACACAGATATATACAATGACGCATACAAAACACACAGATATGTACTATGACACACATACAAAACACACAGATATGTACTATGACACACATACAAAACACACAGATAAATACTATGACGCATACAAAACACACAGATATGTACTATGGCACACATACACAACACACCGATATGTACTATGACACACATACAAAACACACAGATATGTACTATGACACATACAAAACACACAGATGTGTACTATGACACAGAAACACACTCCAATGTGAAATGACATGCATACAAAGACGCCGAAATATGTCCAGTGATGCTGCAATGTTAACTGACATATATGGATCGCACATATGTTCAATGACACTGCCCTACGCTGAGTTGTGAAACGGCATAGGTATGACACAGACACACGTCTGCCAAAAAGAATTGCGTTTTATCTAGTCCCACCAAAAATTACTCTTATTTCATATTTGTACTATCGAACTATAATGGCGTATTTCGGTAATTGTTAACTTTGCTAATTTGTCTTTAATTAGTCTTGTCCTCCGCTGTTTTTTTTTGTGTGTGTTTTTTTTTTCGTTGAGGTGGCCACCATGCCAGCGACTCTGTCATAATGGTGGTCTCTGTGACCAGGGATTTTTTTTTTTTTTTTTTTCCTAGGCGAAATAAATGATGATGATGATGACACACTGATCCGTGAAATGTACTCAACACGCAGATATATACAACGACAGTAACTGACTGTAATGTGAAATGACATGCTCACATAAACGCATAGATATTTATATGCATTGCACAAGTACAGATCAGTGGCGGATCCAGAAATTTACTATCAGTACTATCCAGGCGCGGATCCTGCGACCGAGGGGGTGGGGGAGAGGGGGGGGGGGGGTGCTGGCGAGGCTGGTGAGGCAGAAATAATTGTGAATGTGTCCCTCTGTGCCTTTTTGTCGCCTATTTTCCAGCGAAATTGGGGGAAGGGGGGCACAGGGAGAACGTCCCCCTACATTCGCCGCTGCAGATATGCAAGGCCACACACTGCAATATGAATGACGTAAGCAAAACACACACGTTCCTGTATACTGGAATGTAACATTCTGGATATGTGCCGTGCCCTGACAACACCACATATGTACACGTGCACTGATCGTTATATTACTCCCAGGTAGGTATATATACCAAAACAATGCTCCACTTGCACCTACGTAGATACATGCAATGACCCATATGGGGATATCTATTTTTACTAGGTTTAATGTGTTGCTTTCTCTTTTGCATTCGATTTGACGCATAATTCGCACATTTTGAGATCGACTTTTTACAGTTCTATTCCTGACGGTATATATAACATAAATCTATATTCCGTGATTGAGCGACTGGCAAGTTGACGGATTGACACGATGTTCCAGATTATAGGCATATATACGTGACTGTAGATATCTTAACATTAGTTTCTGTATTAAAATCTCTAAAAGTATTACTCATTGAAACTCTTACTTAACTTGCCCTGTCATCTCTCTGCCTGCCTGTCCAAAACATCACCTGAAATATTCTCATGGAGATTGTCAGTACCTACCCGAATACAATGTTCCTATCATAGATTTATTCCAGCGTTATATGTTTCATCCGCTGCAGCACAGTAACGCGTTATTCCGTCTCAGTATCCAGCAACAACTTATGTGTCAAACACAAAGGCTACGCGTGGCTCTGTGTCAACCGCACTGGGTGGGCGGGGTAGGATGCGGGGGGTTAAGTATGAACCAGCAGTGTGTCATCTGTTAAGAGCTGAATGCTAGGTTTGACAGGGTGGCTGGTGGGGGGTGAGGGGGGTGCGACTTGGGGGCGTAGCTAGGTCATCTAAGTCGAGAAAGGGTGGCGCTGGCCGGCTATATATCAGCTACTGATCTTTGAACCCAAACATTCGGGATTAACAGTTTTGCCGGAAGACATTTTAAGTTACATGGACTTCTATTGTGACGTCATCAGATTTGGAACACGTGAGCGCTGACGGTCCAATCAGGTGCGGAGACCAATTACTGTCAATAGTATCAATGTATACCAGTATCAGTGGCGGATCCAGGAATTTATGAAAGGAGGGGGGCACTATTTATTTAAGTACTATCCAGGCGCGGATCCGGAGAGAAACGTGCGACGGGTGGGGGGGCTTGGAAGGTGATTCTTTAGAGGAGATATGGGTGGTAAATGCCTATTTGCGAGCCAAAGGTGGGAGGGGGTGGGGGGGGGGGGCACGTGCCCTCTGTGCCCCCCCCCTCCAACCTGGATCCGCCCACTGAGTATTCATACTGAAAATGAAACTATATACGAAGCCACAATAACATATAATTTTTGCAACGCACGCACAATGGGTCTCAACACAGCGCCCTACGTGGGAGTGTATATATATATGTGTTCTGTGATGGGGGTGTGCGGTCGTGGCGCCGGTTGGGGTAGTGAAAGATAAGAGGCGGGGGGTGGGGGGGGAACGGGGAGGGGGAGGGGGAGGGAGAGGGAGGGGGGGTGGGGGAATGGGGAGGGGGGATGGGGGAGGGGGGGGGCCCGTGTACTTGGCGACTTGACCCGGATCTGGCGAGCGCCTTCAGCATAAGGACCCGATCCCGGGTGGCGTGATAATAACGGCTGATTGTCGCTACCCAGGGTGAGAGGGTGATGAGGGCAAGGGGCGTGAGGGTGAGGGGTTGATAGGGTGACGGTGAGGTGAAGGGGGTAGGGGTGGGGGTGGGGGTGATGATGAGATAGGGTGATGGTGGGACGGATGAGGGGTGATAGGGTGGTGGTGAGGTGAAGGGGGTGGGCGAGGGGTGAGGGGGGGAGGGGGGTGGTTAAGGGTGAGGGCGGCCGTGAGAACGCGAGGGCGTGGGTTAGATTTTTTCGGCGAGTTGTACATGGGTAACCGAACCTATTTTCAAGCAACTAAATATACTCAAACTGGAGGACATTCACGTCCTACAACAGTTAAAGTTTTATTTTAAATTAAAAAATAATAAACTGCCACCTTATTTTTCCATCATGGCACCTATCCAGCATTCCGACATTCATCGTTATCACACAAGACATTGTAATCAGTATCGTACTCATCCCATCCTTCATGAATTTGCTCGCAGATGCATACGAAATAGTCTACCCAATGTATTGAATTTAGCTCCGCAGCAGGTGACAGACAAAATATCGACGCATAGCCTTCCTTCTTTCGCGACAACTGTAAAGCTGTTTTTAGGAAGTAGGTATAGCAGTAACTGTACGATTCCAAATTGTTACGTATGTCAAGCAATATAATATTCCTTCCCAGATTCACCCTCCAATGCCCCCCCCTACCCCCCACCCCGTCCCCCTTCCTGCACCCGTCCTTAAAATGATTCTAGGTGTATATAAACTCCTTGTGTTTTTTTTGTTTTTTTCTTCTTTTTTTTTCTTTTTTTTTCTGTTTGTGTATTTATTATTTGTTGTATTTGCTACTATTGGTCATATAAATTCACTTCAGAAGTCCGCCCATCCTCAATGCACCTATTCTAACTGAGGTGGTCCCCATGAAAGCGACCGCACAGGTCTTAATGGGGGTCTCCTGATCAAGCTGAACTGAACTGTTGTAAATGTACTTTGTGTTATTAATGTACTTGATCGAATATATGATTCTGATTCTGATTCTGATAACCAGTGAATAATTAATTGGGATAGGGCTATAAAGTCTCGTTTACCATGACTTCCGGTTTACTTATTTTGGGGACAAACAAACGAAGCATAAACGAAGCATGTGTTCGGAACGAGTTTAGGATCTCTGCACACACTGGGATCCGGACTATCTGTGACGTAGGCGTGACGTATATGTTACTGAAAGACAGAAACAGGGAGCCAGACTACCTTCGCAGGAACCAGGCGCCGAGGGTGGGTCCATTGCGGAAGACCTAGCGATATGCTTAAGAATATTTAAGAAATATAGCTGCACAAAACGGATAGACGACATGTTTTTCATTCAATTACGCCGTCACAATGACGAATATTTGTTACAACGGACAACACGTCTCTGCACGTCTGAGAAATATTACTTTTTTTTTGCATTTCCTGCGAAAACGAGGCATTATGACGTCCCACGGATTCTCCCCGGTGACAAGATTCGCGCAACGCTTCAAACAGAACTTTTAAAGAATGAAGAAATGTTATCTTTTTTTTCGTGATCCAAAAGTTATACGAAAACATCCAACTGGTCTTATTTTATCTTTACCATGTGGTTTAATGACGCACCCGTGTGTTGTTACTCCATGCACTGCACATTTTGACAGCGGAATGGTTTAGTCTCGCCATTTTTGCTACCGCGGAGGCACGTGAAACTCTGTGAAGTCACTCGCTGTCTGGGTAATTCGCGAAAGCGCGGGTGCAGGGCTGAATTTAGAACGCTATTTTTAGCTTTCGACAGTTATGAAGATGGATTTTTACTTGTATATTCCCAAATTTCTGCGCTTCATCGCCTCCAAATATTTTAACATAGCCATGTTTAGTAAAATGGTACTCATAGGCTTGGCACATGGAGCACGTGTGTTTGTTTGTCCCCCAAACTGAAGTTTCACGGCCCGATCGCGAGAACTGTATAGCCCTATTAGATGACAGGTTCAGGAGCGGATTCAGGAATTTGACTGGTTGGTGGGCTCGCCTAATGACCTGGGACTGGAGGGTGGGAAGGGCGGGGGGGCTTTGAAAAGTATTACATTGTATCACGTGTTTTTGGAAAATGCTCAGTTGTACCACGTGTCTTTGGAAAGTACTCAGTTGTATCACGTGTCTTTAGATAGTATTCAGTTGTAATAAGTGTCTTTGGAAAGTATTTAGTTGTATCAAGTGTCTTTGGAAAGTACTCAGTTGTACCACGTGTCTCTGGAAAGCACTCAGCCGCACTTGCAAACAGTTTGATTAATGTAATACTATATCACGTCACACCAAAGAATTATTAATTTAACACAGGCAAAGTTAGGCTGGCGCTTGGAGACTGGCGAACGTGACATTAAAGCTGCATGTGGAGCTGACCGTTGCAACGGCTGTACCAAAATAAACAAAAACAGGAAATGTTACCTTTGACCACAAGCAGTGTCAACGGCCACCGCCAAAGAAAAAGTGGCGCTCCGGATGCTTCTATTGTCTCATATAATTTAGCGCTTGGGCCCCCTTTTCGGTGGCACCGGTAAACGACTTGTGTACACACGTTTATGACGTTTCAAATCAGCACAAGTTTTCATTTTTGTGGCGGACAATTCATGAATTTGAAATGTTTTGCTCATTGGCAGATAATTGGTGAGCGATATGGTAGGTGTTTATTGTCTGTTATGAACCTTAAGGCCTTAGGTTTGTGTTCTTATACGCAAATTTGGCATTAAAAAACAGCGAAACAACTCCACATGCAACTTTAAGACTGGGAATTGGAGAACGTCATATTGAAACTGGGGAAAGGAGAACGGGATATATATAGGGATTGGGGACTGGAAAGCGTCACTTTGAGCCTCTGCATCGGAGAACATAATAATATGGTGGGTTGAATGGTTTAAGTACGATGTTTTGAGCCTCTGCAGGTCATATGGGAAGGGTCAAGGTAAAGAAGAGCCATGTTCTCGGGAGGGTGACAGGGTGACTCCCCGTTATGTTGTGACTGGGGACTGACATCGAGACTTGAGGCTGAGAGCACTCACTGCCTTCCGCTAGAGGCCGATTTATACTTCTGTTGTTGGCTGCATTCGCACTGTTGCCCGCCAAAACTAAAGTGGTCAATATACAAATTAGAATAAGTCCTTAAATGGTCCAAGATTATTTTTGTCTGTATTCCACGCATGCCAGAATGCCAAATGGCGTCTCTTGACCTTGCCCGTGATACAAATTTACCACAGGTGTTCAACTTAGCGGTAAACGTCATCAGTTTCTATGGTGTCCCGGGATAGACAAGTTTGCCACATCATAGCCGAACGGAACTGTTTATTAGATTTCTGAATTTATAGAATGAAACAATCAAGTTGTCAGCAAATTGTGATATATATGTCGCTTGGGTTTAGTTTTGGAGCGAAAGAGCTCGATATGCAGCTTTAAATACGTCATGCACGTTACAATGTTGCTGGACACACTATAGTAACGGATCTTGAAATATGTCCCCGGCCGACAGCAGCGGTCTGAACGGAGGAACGGATTGAGCTCCACCTGGCGAGTGGGAGATTGGTATCGAAGCTGTAGACCGGAAACGGGCTACGTTGTGGGACAAATATATTTATTGTCACATATGAATACATGTAATAAACTAGCCTACATTCAAATACAAGGAAATTGCGACTACGACTGGAGCGGAGAGCTTATACACTCGATCTAGAAAACATTGTAAAAGGCATGTGAATAATAACAAAACAAGAAATAATCTACGACAAGCTTGGATTGAATAATGAATATTTTAGGCATGAAGTACAGACAATTGACAGATTGAGAGATTTTGTGAACGTGTAAGCAGTAATGTTTATGATGAGGAGGGGAATACCTTTTCCGATCTCCGCGATTGGCATCCAGGAAGTCTTGAAGATTCGCGATTACGCTGTTGGCAATTTTTGGGGATCGTTATCCGTACAATTCCTGGTTCAACGGGCAAACCCTTTACCTATTGACCGTGATCCGCTATAGCCGTCTGCGAATTCCTCTAAATTCACGATATCACCATTAACAATTTTTTTTTGCGTCCATTTTTAAAATGTCCTCATCTTGGAGATTCGGTATTGCTCTCCTTAATTCTTGGGGATTCGCGATTCAGAGGGGGGTATCCCCCCCCCACTCCCTATGAGACGCACTTGCACACTTTCTAGCAGTGGCACTCGCGAACTAACAATACTACGCTACTGGGATATTGTGAGCTTCAGACAACTATAGAATATATGGCAGGACTTGTGATCCGAGATAGGAAACTGGCGACTGACAAGGGACCGTAATCAACCGGGGGTCCCCCGAGCTCTAGATCAGGACTATGGCCAAGGCCAGGCCCAAAGTCATGGGTATGAAGGCCACCATAGTGGTAGCTCGAGCCGCAGAGATCCCTCCATCGCCTGGATCGCCGTGCGGCAGGGTGGCTGGGCCTGACGTCGTGGCTGGAGCAGCTGCAAAAAACACCACACGGGGGCATTATGACTACCTCTCTGACTACCCGTTGTAGCCTATGTCAAAATCAAGAAGCCAAAATCAGCCTTCGAAACAGGAGACGGTGAGGGTGGATGGTTGTTGTTGCATGCACCTCACTTTCATTTAATATTCGCAAATGCAGCAAGGGTCACATTTCAAGTCTAATACAGTAAAAGTCTGTTGTATAATAGTTGTTTACAAAGGACACGTTTGCGGGCATCTGTGGCCTGTTCCGGAAAACGATATTGCGCATATCCCCGTCGTCCACTCTTCCACTTTTGCCGGAAAGGCATCCGTTAAAACGCATTGTTGAAATCACCGTAAAACCTAAAGAAACACCGTTGAAGTCATTGTTTTGAGCCTCTGACCAGTCCCGGGAGCGGGTTTTCATCGGTCAGGCCACACACACGTGGGGCATGTCATTGTGTCTATATATTTGTCTCATGTTAAAACAATATATTACCAACCTCTTCTCCATGTCAAATAAGTACATTCTGTCTTGCATTAAAATCCTGAAAGCCTACGGACTATCCGGAGAGAACAATTTTGGTCAACGGAGCAGAAGTTAGTATGACGACATGAATATATCACATGACCAATCTTGTACATAATACTGGACGTGACGTCACAAGATACCACATGACCAGTTGCCAAGAGCTTTACCAAACAGTTCAAGTGATGCTGGAATCGAGACACAACGTACGACAATCGCTCCACAAGATACTTCATGACGGCTACTTTAATATAACAAGTAAGTGGCACCAAGAACCAACACAATCACGTCCGTGCGCGATATAAATAAACCGCGCAGTTTTATGTTAAAATGTTTGTTTTACAGACTCAAAGAGACATAAAAACATACGCATTATAAATGTTGAGACACTTTTAGTCTTGATTCTAACATGTAAAAAATCTAAGATGGCGCATGTCAGCATATTGCTTTAATAAGATAATATGGTTATATGACTGTATGACAAGGATAGTCTATTATTCGTCATTTAACCGGAGCGTTTCTCAGACCTGTTGTTGTTGCAGCCGCATCCGCGACGCTGACAGTCGACGTGACGCTGACAGTCGACGTGACGCTGACAGTCGACGTGACGCTGACAGTCGACGTGACGCTGGTACCTGACGTGTCGCTGGTACCTGACGTGACTTCGTCAGCTGCCGACAAAGTGACAGCGCGTCCAACGCTGGCCAACGAACGGTTGAACACACTAGCCAGGGTCTGATTCAGATATTCTGGAAAAGGAGGGTGGGGGGCGGGGGGGGGGGGGCGGGTTTTTTTTCATATGTTAAATGGTATAAATTTCGGCCCTTAAGGGGGGGGCGGGGGGGGGGCCCGCCCCCCCCCTGGAGATCCGCCCCTACTAGCACCTGTCCTGACTAATCAAGTAACGATCATGGCATTATTAAAAGTGAAGTGAACATCGCAACCCAATTTATGTCTGCAGGAGATTCCGTATTGTAGTGTAGTTGTAGTATTGTAGCGATTTTCATGACATACCATGCCGCTTTTTGGCTAAATCCAGTGTCGCTATGTTTTCTTAAATGCATTGCACAGGCAGTGGCGCCTCACACTGTAATAATGTAAACTGTAATTTCAGCACTTCGGACCTTGGCTGCCTGCTATCATGAATATGAGTTAACACTAAGCCGATGAGACGATATGGAAAGGATAACAGTCGATTTTTGTGTTTACATTTTGGTGGAAATTGCTGCATGAGCAGCTTTAAGTTGTTAGAAGAGAGACTGAAAAGGGTCCAACCTGGTGATTCCAGTCGGCTGCCGACACAGGTGACACCGACGTCCTCATCATGGTGGCAGTTGTGTTCCCCGAACGGTTGCATGGAACATCCGCTGAGATTGGGGAGTCCAGGCTCGCAGCTCAAATTGTCGACCCAAATGGGGTCTGCCCCAGACCCGAAGTACACATTGCTCCGTTCAATACCACCGTCCGGAAAGCCTAATTGTCTGCAGGCCGCACTGGAAAGACATATCTATATCAGGTGCTAAAATGAATGTTGTTATCAAGACATTCCGGAAATGTATGTATGCTTAAACCAATATGTTCTGTAAGTTATATTACTATTCTCTTCTCTATGTCAAATAAGTATATTCTGTCTTTCTGTATTTAAATCCCAAAAGCCGGTGGGCTATCCGGAGAGAAGCACATTTGTTCACCCTTAGCAGAAGTTGGTGGCCGGCTTTATCGGGCTATAAACTCTCGTTCGCCAAGACTTCCGGTTTACTTATTTTGGGGATAAACAAACGAAGCACGTGTTTGGAACGAGTTTGGGAATCTGCGCACACTGGTATCCTGACTATCTGCGACGTAGGCGTGACGTGTATGTTATGCAAAGTCAGAGACAGGGAACCAGACTAAATGCGCAAGAGCCAGGCGCCGAGGGGTGGGTCCATTGCGGAAGGCCTAGCGATATGATTAAGAATATTTAAGAAATATAGCTGCACAAAACGGATAGATGACATATTTTCATTAATTTGCGCCATCACAATGACGAATATTTTTTAGGACGGGACAGCACGGCTGAGAAACTAACGTTTTTGTGCATTTCCTACGAAAACGAGGCATTATGACGTCACACGGATTCTCCCTGGTGACAACGTTGACGCAACGCTTCAAACAGAAACCTTACAAAGAATGAAGAAACTTTGTCTTTTCGTGATCCAAAAGTGATACGAAAACATCCAACTGCTCTTATTTGACCTTTACCATGTGGTTTAATGGCGCATCAGTGCGTTGTTGCTCTATGTGTGGTATTTCTCCGCCGTAACCCGATGGTTATGGGAACAGAGAAACACCTGTGTAATTAATTTGTACTTCTCACACAGCCAGGAATTACCTCAGAGCATGCGCAGTGGCTTCATTTTTTGTAATCAACTTCCGACGTGCTCGTTTTGACCGGTGTTGTTGGTGTGAGCGGCCTCTCGCAAATTAACACAGATGGCAACTTTAAGGCCGATTCGCCTCTTTCAAAATCTAGCTCTTCCGGAAGAGTACATATGGATTGTTTTGCCTCTTCTACTTCGAGATGCCCTCTACAGCTTTTCCGCCCAGGTAGGTGGAAGGGGTCTCGCAAAACAGTCGATGGACAGTCAAAAGGTAGCGCTATCTTCCAAGATGGCGGAAGCTAAATATTCAATACTCGCTCAGTGTGACCAAATAAGTTTGTGGGGTGAAATACACATATGAAACAATGAATTACCTTATGTGAGACAAATGTCAGATCTTAGTTTGTTATTTGAAAGGTATGTGCGGGGTATATCCGTATGAGGGCCCATAAGCAGTTAATCATATATCTGTCTATTGAAGTTGGGCGATAATATATGATTCTGAATATATCATATGGGGGATAAGTGAGCTTTAAGTGGGTTTCCGTCCGCTAGTCTATATCACTGTTATCAGTATGTTAAAACTACAGGTATAGTCAATCAGTGTAGTCCTGTCACATGGCCCCTGGCCGCAGGGCACACCAGAGGGCCATGGATTCCAGAGTACGGCCCGCCGTCTGAGAGCAGGGGGTGGTGACAGATTTCTGAATTTCATAAAAATGTGATGAAGACACCACATATCTGTCAGTGTCACTTATTAATGTCTACATTTATGAAGAGTTAGGCACAAAGATTTTCTTCTGCCACTCACCACCATTTCAAAAACATTTCAGAAGATTTGTTTCGGTAGATGTTTTATGGGCTCATGAATTCGCGAGTAGCACTTGAGGCCTTCAATCTTTACGCCTAGCTCTTCATAAATGTATCCTGGACATGAATATGTGGCGTCTTCATCATATTTTTGTGAAATCCGGAAATCTTTATCAACAATCCATCCTCTCAGATGGCAGGCCGTGATTGGTACTCTATAGCCCTCAGGTCTATCATGTTAAAGGGTTGGTGCAAGTGCCCCCAGGCAAGCCCGCTTCTCTAGGGGCACAACGGTAACAATGTTGACACCGGCCTTCCTTTCCAAAATCTAATGTCGGAACTGCAGACGACAAGCGTCATTGCTTTGGTAACGCGAGAGGTATCCAGGAGACATACGTCATCCACTAGGGATTCCCTCTCGACGCGTTCCCAAAGCACGGATTTACGTAACCAATAATGAATCTAAATAAACTAATATCCGGAATACTACACATGCACTGCACATTTTGACAGCCGAATGGTCAAGTTGAAGATGCTCTTGCCATTTTTGTTACCGCGGAGGCACGTGAAACTATGTGACGTCACTCGTTGTTTTGAAGAACTCTCGAACGCGCGGGTGCAGGGCTAACTTTAGAACTCTATGTTTAGCTTTCAAGTCTTTTGAAGACGGATTTTTCCTTGTATATTCCCAAAGTTCTGCGCTTTATCGCCTCCAAATATTTTAACGTACACCTCCCATGGCCATGTTTAGTGAAATAATACTCATAGGCTTTAGAATAAACATGGACAGAAATTGTCTTATAGCTGCCTATAATTCAACATGGAGCACGTGTGTTTGTTTGTCCCCAAAAACTGAAGTCTCGCGGCCCGATCGCGAGAATTCTATAGCACTGCGCGCCTGTTCGCTTACCGTTAGTTGTTCGGTATTCTGTATGATGTCGACCGCGGCTCGCGAGGACGTCCACGCGCAATACACTAGTCTGCGCAGTTTTATGTTGAAATTGTGGTTGTACTCAACGAGGTATTAAACAAATATGCACAATAATTTTGAGATACTTTTAGTCTTGATTCTAAAATGAAACATATCAAAGATGGCGCATGTAAGTAGGCTGCTTTAATTGCAGGTGTGACAGGTGCTATTTTCCGGCGGATGCATCAAGTAGTAAAAGGCGTCGTAGCGGCGCCAAGCGGCTTGTGAAATGGTTAGAGCAGCAGCTACAGCAGCGTTTGATGCAATTTAAGTGGGGTTTAAGTGTCACTATCACAACTCTGATATTTTGTTAGAGGTACTAATTTATAACTGCCTAGAACAGCATAAACATATGAAACCCAACTCCGCGTCATCGTGTTCATCACATCGAGCCACATCGAGTCGGGCTCCATTGTAACGGCGGGGGATGTCGGGCTCCATTGTAACGGCGGGGGATGTCGCGCTCCATTGTAACGGCGAGGGATGTCGGGCTCCATTGTAACGGCGGGGGATGTCGGGCTCCATTGTAACGGCGAGGGATGTCGGGCTCCGGACATTGTAACGGCGGGGGATGTCGGGCTCCATTGTAACGGCGGGGCATGTCGGGCTCCATTGTAACGGCGAGGGATGTTGGGCTCCATTGTAACGGCGAGGGATGTCGGGCTCCATTGTAACGGCGGGGCATGTCGGGCTCCATTGTAACGGCGAGGGATGTCGGGCTCCATTGTAACGGCGGGGGATGTTGGGCTCCATTGTAACGGCGGGAGATGTCGGGTTCCATTGTAACGGAGGGGGATGTCGGGCTCCATTGTAACGGCGGGGGATGTCGGGCTCCATTGTTAGTAACGGCGGGGGATGTCGGGCTCCATTGTAACGGCGAGGGATGTCGGGCTCCATTGTAACGGCGAGGGATGTCGGGCTCCATTGTAACGGCGGGGGATGTCGGGCTCCATTGTAACGGCGGGGGATGTCGCGCTCCATTGTAACGGCGGGGGATGTCGCGCTCCATTGTAACGGCGAGGGATGTCGGGCTCCATTGTAACGGCGGGGGATGTCGGGCTCCATTGTAACGGCGAGGGATGTCGGGCTCCATTGTAACGGCGGGGGATGTCGGGCTCCATTGTAACGGCGGGGGATGTCGGGCTCCATTGTTAGTAACGGCGGGGGATGTCGGGCTCCATTGTAACGGCGAGGGATGTCGGGCTCCATTGTAACGGCGAGGGATGTCGGGCTCCATTGTAACGGCGGGAGATGTCGGGCTCCATTGTAACGGCGGGGGATGTCGCGCTCCATTGTTACGGCGAGGGATGTCGGGCTCCATTGTAACGGCGGGGGATGTCGGGCTCCATGGTAACGGCGGGGGATGTCGGGCTCCATTGTAACGGCGGGGGATATCCGGCTCCATTGTAACGGCGGGGGATGTCGGGCTCTATTGTAACGGCGGGGGATGTCACGCTCCATTGTAACGGCGGGGGATGTCGGGCTCCATTGTAACGGCGGGGGATGTCGCGCTCCATTGTAACGGCGGGGGATGTCGGGCTCCATTGTAACGGCGAGGGATGTCGCGCTCCATTGTAACGGCGAGGGATGTCGGGCTCCATTGTAACGGCGAGGGATGTCGGGCTCCATTGTAACGGCGGGGGATGTCGGGCTCCATTGTAACGGCGGGGGATGTTGGGCTCCATTGTAACGGCGGGGGATGTCGCGCTCCATTGTAACGGCGAGGGATGTCGGGCTCCATTGTAACGGCGAGGGATGTCGGGCTCCATTGTAACGGCGGGGGATGTCGGGCTCCATTGTTAGTAACGGCGGGGGATGTCGGGCTCCATTGTAACGGCGAGGGATGTCGGGCTCCATTGTAACGGCGAGGGATGTCGGGCTCCATTGTAACGGCGGGGGATGTCGGGCTCCATTGTAACGGCGGGGGATGTCGGGCTCCATTGTAACGGCGGGGGATGTCGGGCTCCATTGTAACGGCGGGGGATGTCGGGCTCCATTGTAACGGCGGGGGATGTCGGGCTCCATTGTAACGGCGGGGGATGTCGGGCTCCATTGTAACGGCGGGGGATGTCGGGCCCCATTGTAACGGCGGGGGATGTCACGCTCCATTGTAACGGCGGGGGATGTCGGGCTCCATTGTAACGGCGGGGGATGTCGGGCTCCATTGTAACGGCGGGGGATGTCACGCTCCATTGTAACGGCGGGGGATGTCGGGCTCCATTGTAACGGCGGGGGATGTCGCGCTCCATTGTTACGGCGAGGGATGTCGGGCTCCATTGTAACGGCGGGGGATGTCGGGCTCCATGGTAACGGCGGGGGATGTCGGGCTCCATTGTAACGGCGGGGGATATCCGGCTCCATTGTAACGGCGGGGGATGTCGGGCTCCATTGTAACGGCGGGGGATGTCACGCTCCATTGTAACGGCGGGGGATGTCGGGCTCCGTTGTAACGGCGGGGGATGTCGGGCTCCATTGTTAGTAACGGCGGGGGATGTCGGGCTCCATTGTAACGGCGAGGGATGTCGGGCTCCATTGTAACGGCGAGGGATGTCGGGCTCCATTGTAACGGCGGGAGATGTCGGGCTCCATTGTAACGGCGGGGGATGTCGCGCTCCATTGTTACGGCGAGGGATGTCGGGCTCCATTGTAACGGCGGGGGATGTCGGGCTCCATGGTAACGGCGGGGGATGTCGGGCTCCATTGTAACGGCGGGGGATATCCGGCTCCATTGTAACGGCGGGGGATGTCGGGCTCCATTGTAACGGCGGGGGATGTCACGCTCCATTGTAACGGCGGGGGATGTCGGGCTCCATTGTAACGGCGGGGGATGTCGGGCTCCATTGTAACGGCGGGGGATGTTGGGCTCCATTGTAACGGCGGGGGATGTCGCGCTCCATTGTAACGGCGGGGGATGTCGGGCTCCATTGTAACGGCGGGGGATGTCGGGCTCCATTGTAACGGCGAGGGATGTCGGGCTCCATTGTAACGGCGGGGGATGTCGGGCTCCATTGTAACGGCGGGGGATGTCGGGCTCCATTGTAACGGCGGGGGATGTCGGGCTCCATTGTAACGGCGGGGGATGTCGCGCTCCATTGTAACGGCGGGGGATGTCGGGCTCCATTGTAACGGCGGGGGATGTCGGGCTCCATTGTAACGGCGGGGGATGTTGGGCTTCATTGTAACGGCGGGGGATGTCGGGCTCCATTGTAACGGCGAGGGATGTCGGGCTCCATTGTAACGGCGAGGGATGTCGGGCTCCATTGTAACGGCGGGGGATGTCGGGCTCCATTGTAACGGCGGGGGATGTCGGGCTCCATTGTAACGGCGGGGGATGTCGGGCTCCATTGTAACGGCGGGGGATATCCGGCTCCATTGTAACGGCGGGGGATGTCGGGCCCCATTGTAACGGCGGGGGATGTCACGCTCCATTGTAACGGCGGGGGATGTCGGGCTCCATTGTAACGGCGGGGGATGTCGGGCTCCATTGTAACGGCGGGGGATGTCGGGCTCCATTGTAACGGCGGGGGATGTCGGGCTCCATTGTAACGGCGGGGGATGTCGGGCTCCATTGTAACGGCGGGGGATATCCGGCTCCATTGTAACGGCGGGGGATGTCGGGCCCCATTGTAACGGCGGGGGATGTCACGCTCCATTGTAACGGCGGGGGATGTCGGGCTCCATTGTAACGGCGGGGGATGTCGGGCTCCATTGTAACGGCGGGGGATGTCGGGCTCCATGGTAACGGCGGGGGATGTCACGCTCCATTGTAACGGCGGGGGATGTCGGGCTCCATTGTAACGGCGGGGGATGTCGCGCTCCATTGTTACGGCGAGGGATGTCGGGCTCCATTGTAACGGCGGGGGATGTCGGGCTCCATGGTAACGGCGGGGGATGTCGGGCTCCATTGTAACGGCGGGGGATATCCGGCTCCATTGTAACGGCGGGGGATGTCGGGCTCCATTGTAACGGCGGGGGATGTCACGCTCCATTGTAACGGCGGGGGATGTCGGGCTCCATTGTAACGGCGGGGGATGTCGGGCTCCATTGTAACGGCGGGGGATATCCGGCTCCATTGTAACGGCGAGGGATGTCGGGCTCTATTGTAACGGCGGGGGATGTCGGGCTCCATTGTAACGGCGGGGGATGTCGGGCTCCATTGTTAGTAACGGCGGGGGATGTCGGGCTCCATTGTAACGGCGAGGGATGTCGGGCTCCATTGTAACGGCGAGGGATGTCGGGCTCCATTGTAACGGCGGGGGATGTCGGGCTCCATTGTAACGGCGGGGGATGTCGGGCTCCATTGTAACGGCGGGGGATGTCGCGCTCCATTGTTACGGCGAGGGATGTCGGGCTCCATTGTAACGGCGGGGGATGTCGGGCTCCATGGTAACGGCGGGGGATGTCGGGCTCCATTGTAACGGCGGGGGATATCCGGCTCCATTGTAACGGCGGGGGATGTCGGGCTCCATTGTAACGGCGGGGGATGTCACGCTCCATTGTAACGGCGGGGGATGTCGGGCTCCATTGTAACGGCGGGGGATGTCGGGCTCCATTGTAACGGCGGGGGATATCCGGCTCCATTGTAACGGCGGGGGATGTCGGGCTCCATTGTAACGGCGGGGGATGTCACGCTCCATTGTAACGGCGGGGGATGTCGGGCTCCATTGTAACGGCGGGGGATGTCGGGCTCCATTGTAACGGCGGGGATGTCGCGCTCCATTGTAACGGCGGGGGATGTCGGGCTCCATTGTAACGGCGGGGGATGCCGGGCTCCATTGTAACGGCGGGGGATGTCGGGCTCCATTGTAACGGCGGGGGATGTCGGGCTCCATTGTAACGGCGGGGGATGTCGGGCTCCATTGTAACGACGGGGGATGTCGCGCTCCATTGTAACGGCGGGGGATGTCGCGCTCCATTGTAACGGCGAGGGGTGTCGGGCTCCATTGTAACGGCGGGGGATGTCGCGCTCCATTGTAACGGCGAGGGATGTCGGGCTCCATTGTAACGGCGGGGGATGTCGGGCTCCATTGTAACGGCGGGGGATGTCGGGCTCCATTGTAACGGCGAGGGATGTCCATCCCGGACGCCCAGTAATGTAATGTGATATTGACGAAAGTTGCTTTTTGTCTTCACAGATTTACATTCCATAGGGATGAAAGTACATTTGTTTGACTAAATTAACTTTCTTGGCAACATTTCTTGGCCAAAAGTCTATTTTGCAGACCAGATGGAGTGGGTAACGCTTGGGCACCCCATACTGCAATTCGCTGGCTGCGACCGGCTAGAAATCATTTGGCTTTGATGTCACGTCAATGCATTGTTGGCGTTTACCGACTGCTTGTAAAGATCTTAAGCCTAAATTTAATTATATAAACTTTACATGCTATTCTTACTTTAAAATATGAAAGTTACAAGATTCGTGATTTTATTAAATTAAATGTGCAAAACGACCTGAAACTGATGCAAGAAGCGTTACAAAAACATCTGACGCTTTTTATCTAGAAGTAACCAATTAACTGAAGATTTTTTGTGTATAGAATTTGATACATGTACATTGATTGATGTATTATTAGAAACTAAGTTAATATCTGTACGTCTGAAAATTAAAGTATTGCCATATTGCCAGTCGAGGGGTTTGAAGTTTGAGCCACATTCCTAAAGCCAATTCTCCATTGATGTGATATATATATAAACAATATAGATACATATACATGATTAGCCACGATACTACTATTGGCTGAACTTTACCTTGCTTCATTAGATCCAAAATTGTCGTCACAAACTGTCCCCCACCTGCCATCATGGAAGATCTCTAATCGACCTTCCCGTGATGAATTCCCATCCACCAGTCGAATGTGTCCTTGAAAACAAATTAATAGAGTATTAATTCCTGCGGCGATGGTGTGATACAGTGGTAGTCGTAGAATAGTTGAGTGGTGGAGTGGCTTAATCCAAAGATGGGTTTCAACCTATTTTTTAATTTACTACGCAAAACAAGGTAAATAGACCTTGCGTGTTGCAACTTCTCCAGTTCTGTCAAACAGCCACTGACCGTGTTGATCAGCAATTTGAAGATGGCATGAGCGTTCGTTGAACGTGGAATGAACTTTCGTTGAACGCGGAATGAACGTTCTTTGAACGTGGCTGGAACGTTCGTTGATCGTGGCTGGAACGTTTTTTGAACGTTGCTAGAACCTTATTTAAACGTGGCCGGAACGTTCTTTGAACGTGGCATGAACGTTCTTGAAAGTGGTATGAAAGTTTCTTCATGACGTTCTCGCAACTCTCCTCAAACGTCCTTTTTTTCATTATTTACTGTTAATTCACGATAACTGAAACATTCCGCCTAAAATGGCAGGCACGATATAGGTCCAGATAAAAGAGCAGAAATCGCCAACAGAGGCAAAGTCTGGAATTGAAAAATCACAACTTGTAGTGTATGTAAACCGCGAACACATAAGACCCGCGAATCGTACATGTGACAAAACTTTTGCTAGATTTCTCCGATCAAACGAAACTTTTAGATTTAGAAAATTATCTCTCGATGACCACAAAATCGTGCACTTTTCTCTCGCAGCGCACCCCCACGACTGTAGGAACGGAACATGATTGATCGAAACTAAGGAAGGAACTAAAGGCAAACGCATAATTTCAGTTTTTTGCAGTTTGCATGTATTTAGGCATGTATTTTGGCATGGGTCCTGACCTTGTGCTTATGAGGTTGAGCCAGCATAAATATGCCGTCTGTTTCATTTTCTACCCGCAATTAGACTGTCCGTTAATAAATTAGTATCATACTTTTGTCCTGAAGTCTCTATTCATTACGTTTATGATAAACAATCGTGTATGTGTTGATCGAACTTACAGTTCCACGGAACCGAAACCGTCAAACCAAACCGTCAAACCGCCTCGGTAGTTTCACGGTTTCGAGCAAACCGGTTTCGGTACTTTTCGTGCCGAACAGTCAGTTCGGCAAACCGGTTCTGGTTTCATGTAAATCGAACACGCCCTAAGATGAAACGATCGCCGTCTCAAAGCTGCATGAGTGACGTGTAAAATACAGTATAGGTCCTATAGTTACCCATCAAATTGTCGTTAAGCTCCTGAGCTGCACCACTCGTTACCAGCGTCACGGCGACGGTGACGGCGACAGCGAAGGTATACGACAGTGACACTCGATGTTCCGTCCTCGACGTCATCACTGACATCACGATGTCCGTATGCGGACAGATTATAAGAAGTCCTAGATCAAGAATGCTTACGCCCTGTAACCTGCGGAGTTGCTCCCTGACCATGTCGACGTTACATGTTCTGTCAGTAGGTACAATGTAGGCAACTGGCAACTACAGTCACTATATCTGCTCACTTCGTGCATAAGGCCAATGAAGTTACTAAACTGTTTCTGATGCTGCGCCTGGAAAACCATGCCTCTCACCCTTTGGTGGGGTTGATGCCTTTTCTGGTATTTACATTCTTATATCTTCTGTTGTTTTAATGCATCGTAATTGAAAACAAAGAAAATAGGCTAGTTAATTCGGACTTACATGTCCAAAATCAGAGTGAAACAAGTAAAACTTGAACGTTTGATCAAACATATAGAATGTTTGTTTTAGCCTCACCAGGATTTTTCTATGTATAAGTCTTGTGAACAACGGTAGTGTTCTACGTAATTGAATATACGCAATTACAGGGAGTCCAATTGCTAATGGACTGATATCATATGGATTATATCTCTCGGCGCGCTAGACCTTCGATGCCTCAGATATCCCGTCAATAAATAAAATGTATCGCATAACACTGGCCACACACCAAGAAAAAACTGTCCTGATAGCATTTCAGCTTACGAAAAAAGACATAAATATATCTCTCCAAGCCATAACCTATATACATAGTTATTTGAAGCCGGAGAGCGAAATATGAAACGCCCCATGTCTGCTATTGCATGAGCCTGCCTTACTTAACGAATCGCGGGAGACCAGAAATATGTTTTATCCTCACGACTTCTATATACTTTGCATTCTAAATTATCTCTCGGAAAAACAGCGGTCGATTTTATAAAGTACGATACGAAACCAAATCCGAGTAAAAAACTAATGGCCACGGGCTCTCTTTTTGCCGCATACCCCGACAATACTATTTGTAAGAAACGATTCTTTTTTTTAAAGTCTCAGTTTCAATCAAAAGTTCAAGCCAGGGGACTCAGCATATTCCTATGTAACATTCGACCTTGTCGCTCGTTCCTTGTAGTCAAAGTAAATCAGCCCCCATGAGACGGGGATACTTATGCTCTACGTCAATGCTTTAGCATCAACGAACTGTGCTGCGTAACTTCCGGCGGTTGTTTGCCTTCACTTTTTTCAGACAAAAACTCGGCTTAAATTGTCCTTGGATGCACAACTGACCACTGAATAGGGCATGTCGGTTCTGGCCGGTTCTACTTCCGGCCTGGCATTGTGGAGACAAACAAACGAACACGTGCTTTTCGTTCAGTACGCAACCTGACTCGCCCCCTGCGTAAAAAATGGATACCGCGCGCAGAGGGCTCTCATACGAGTTACGACATAGCACGCGGAACCAGGCAAGCTGCGGTGTCAACTTTTTAGTGTCAATATGTTGGTAGATGACACTTTGAAAATGTAATTTTCCATAATACGGACTACGCTCAGTAAACGTGGCGCACAACAGCTAGATGATTCCCAATGTTACACTGATCTGATGTGATCCGGTGACAAGTATGGACAGCCTTCGCCGTCAAAATTACAGTTTTTCAATCCTCAAATAGGCAAATTTCAAATTAACAACGCAGTATATTTATTGTGTTAACAATATCTTTCTAAATTGCTTCAGTTCTTTTACATTCATATGTTTCATGGGTATTTTGACAAACAATTTCAAGTTGTCACTGTTAATTCCTTCTCCAACATTTTACTACGGTTATGACAAGAGCACCAATACATGTACATACTTTGCAATGTTTTATTGGTAGGGTCACTTGACTGTTTACTTGCAAGAAACTCCAACATTATCAAAGAAAAAAAAAATTACATATTGAAACAGAATTAATTAACCCTTTACTCGCCGTGCCCACTGCGCAGTTTGCAGTTCCACGTCCCAAATCGTGACTAGGATGACAGCTTTCTGACTCGTCAAGCAGGGAGCGAGTGAACTGCGCAGTGGAAATTTAGGGTGACATATAACGTGGTTGTCTCTAAAATATGATCTCGTGAGGTATCGCACTCATAGAACGAGATTCACTTGCATGCCCTATTCGCCTTATTCACGGAATCGCAATATTGACGCCAAAACGAGGCTGTGCCTGCAAACACAAACTGCGTGACTCGCCCAACGCGTGAAATCTAATGGGAGACAGTGCTGCGGGTTCGCTGCGAAATAGCTCCAGGGTGATTTCAGTAATAAAATGACCGATTTCAGACAGATGAAAAGGGTGTGTGTGTTCTGGAGCAAGTACATGTGAAAAATGAGGGTCTTTTGGGGCGAGTATATTTCAAAAAAGTGGGGTATTTCCCGCGGCATGCAGCAAGGGTCAATTGACATGAAAGCCCCCCTATATTTTTTAACTCGCTTTCCACGTCAGCTAGGATCTTTGTGCTGTGACATATCAGTCTATGGACTTACTATTGTTTTTGCTTTTATTAGGCGTATTTTTGATTGAGTATTGAGTGAATCCTATGACCCGGACATTCTTTGCCTACTACTCATATGAAAGACCCACGTGAAATGGCACGATAGGCCTATAGCCTTACAGGCTGAAAGTGCCGTTAATCCCTAATCAAACCACGTGAAAACCTGTGCACACAAGCGTTGTTGAACCCCGTGTTTTACCCGGGGAGATATTATGCTGGGTAGATGGAATTATGCTGACATATTTTATCTCATGAAAGGACCAATGTGGCAATAATTCTAGCACCCCCCCCCCCCCCACCCCCACCCCACCCCCTCCATGCACGTATTCCTCTTGATTGACTGTGCCTGTGCCGTTGCATGAACTAATCGGTCTAATCTTAAAACAGTGATGACCACTTTTATGGGAGAATGTGGCTGTTGGACGAAATGCAGGGAAAAAATTATAGCATCCCTCGAGAATTGAACGCACGACCTCAGTATCAAAAGAGAAACGCTCTACCGACTGCGCTACGCGGTCTTCAACGCTACGCAATGCGTTTCAGTGTGTCATATTGTACCTCCAGCAACCATTCCCTCCAAAGTTTGTAATAAAAACACCATTAACGTTTGATTTAACTTGCCGTTAACTTTCCAACGGACAAATCAACATATATACCTTAGCTATCTTCCACTAAGCAGATAAGCTCTGTTGAAATGATAGCATCCCACTGCTGGTCGGGGATACCCCCAGCTGGAGGGGGTCACCCCTTCCGTGTGGCATAGGCCTACACGTTCGGCTATTGTCAAATGTGCTCGAAAAAGATTAAAATTTACAGAAATAGGTCTTATTTGTTAATTAGTTTGAACAATAATGACCTGACAGACTTAATAGTGACCATTGACGGCAGGAGAGAAAGGCCCTTGTGCCACTCACCAGGGCCACACATCATATGCACTAGCCGTTCGCGCGCAAACTTGCAGGTATAGCCTCGTTCTCGCGTGGGAATTCCCAACTTTCGGTTTAGTTCTGTTGGGGAGCAACACAAAAACCCGTGTTCTTAGAACAAGTGCGCATCACACTGGTGCATTGCTGCAGCTGCGTGACGCGCACTTATTGTAATCAATATTTTAGTGTTGGGAACCGGTCGGGTGTGCGCTTTGTGCTTGAAGAATAGGGCTATACAGTTCTGGCGATCGGGGCGCGAGACCAGTTTTGGGGACAAACAAACACATGTGCTCAATTTTGAAGTATAGGCAGCTATAAGTCAATTTCTTTCCAGGTTTATTCTAAAGACTATGAATACCATTTCACTAAACATGGCTATGAGAGATATACGTTACAATTGTCTTCAAAACAATCGAAAGCTAAAAATAGCGTTCTAACTTTGGCCCTGCACCCGGGCTTTCGCGAGTTATCCACAAACAGCGAGTGACGTCACAGGGTTTCACGTGCCTCCGCGGTAGCAAAAATGGCGAGAGCAAGTGATCGACTGGTACCGTCGTAACAAATATTCGTCATTGTGATGGCGCAAATGAATGAAAAATATGTCGTCTATCCGTTTTGTGCAGCTATCTTTCTGAAATATTCTTATTCATATTGCTAGGCTTTCCGCAATGGACCCACCCTCGGCGCCTGGCTCTTGCGCAGGTAGTCGGGTTCCCATTCTCTCTCTTTGCGTAACATATACGTCATGCCTACCTTACAGATTGTCTGGATATCACTGTGCGCAGTGATTCTAAACTCGTTCCACACACGTGCTTCGTTTGTCTGTCCTCAAAATTAGTAAACCGGAAGTCTAGGCGAACGAGACTTTATAGCCCTATCGAGTGGATGTGAAACGTTTTTGTTTGCTTTGGTCCAGGCATTGCTAACTATAAAATCATAATATAGTTAAAGATAAGACATTTATCTCTCCATCATGCATGTGGTCCGTTCCATGAGACTGTTGGAGGCTTTGGTTTTTCAATAAAATCATCGATGTTTACATTTTTGCGACAAACGGAACCCCACTGTCCTCGCCTGGTCAATCCATAAGTTGCTACGTAACCATAGATACCGCGCGCAGACATGCGAGTCATGATGATTATGACGTCATACGACATGGTAATCCGCGCAGCACATTAGATCGCCTGACTACTGACAGTCACTCATGACACAACCACAGCCTGGTTCATCAACTGCCTAACCGCTCATATATTACATAAATATACTAGGTTAGTTGGTTAACCACTCATATATTACATAAATCAACTCGGTTAGTTGTGAATCCAATGACAGCTTTAGCCGATCTTGTGTGTGGAGCGAGTTAAGGCAAACAACCGGAAGGTAGGCAACACGTCCGTACAGGCAGTTGAGGCTAGGCACGGTCCGCGTGAATTGTTGCACTTGCTGAACCGCACAAATGATGAAGATCGTTAAACAGTGCCATAAAATAAATCCACGGATAGATCTACATGTTGTGTTTATAATTTTATTCGAGTTGTTACGATATTATTTACAGATTTTTGGCAGGTCGAAATACCAGTTTATATACATTTTACGTATTGGTGGGCCTGGACGCCATGTTGGAAATCCTCGTGATCCTCTTCTTGGTGGGGAGTAAGGTCCCAGAGTAAAATGTACCACGTGACCGCGCTATCGGCACACAATCTCCGCGTTCGGTTATACACTCCGCGGAGTCTGACTACTCCGCCCGCATCCCCGAACTCACCCGTAATAAGCGAAACGCCACCTGGCGAAAGCCGCTGGTGAAGAAATACAAATAAGGATCAGTCCTTGAATCATTCAAGATTTCTTTTGTCTATACTCCACGCATGCCAAGCTGCCAAACAGATTCTCTTAGCTTTGGTGTCCCGGGATAAACACTTTAGCCACATCACAGCCTAAATGGCGATGTTTGTCATGTTTCTGAATTTGTGGAATGAAACAATCTAGTTTTCTGCAAATGTTGATATAAATTTCGCCGGGGCTTAGTTTTTGCGGGAAAGAGCTCGATATGCAACTTTAATCGTGAACTGGAAATTTTAATAATAAATAAACGTGAATTGGGCAATCACCAATTTATATCATTCTTATATCAATTTATTCGTTGTTACCCGCCGTCTCGACACTGCGACTCCAAAGTGGATTAGAACATGTTGTTAATTTATTCAATTTTACCACAATATTTATCTCCCTACTGACACCGCTTCAAATTCCACCCTCAGGATTTAAACAAACATGGAACCTGGTAAGTCAAGCACACGGCTACATAGACCTACTGAGCCACGTGCTAGTGTCATTGAGAAAGAATCACCAAAAACGTCCTCTCAAACCGACGCTAGATACAGGTTTTAGCTGATCGATGAATTGTTGTGTCGTGAATGTCATGATGAAAGGATTGATCAATGCATTGAAAGGTAGAATGTAGACCACTACCCATATTAGGAGGTAGTGCGGGATATCGTGTCCGCCAATGGACGCCGTCTGGATGGCAACTACGGTAAGCCAGCCCGCCATGGTGGTCATTATGGTCACAATGGCGCGAATAATCGCCGTCGTCGTCTGCTCATCTCGTCTGCCATGCGTTCGGCCTAATCCTTCCTTTGAACGTATGAGATGACCAACCAGAAGACCGTTGGATACCGCAATGGCAAGGAATGGAGGAAGGTTGAGGATGAAGGAGATGAAATAGATGAAGGACCAACCCTTCCCCTCGACACGTGGTGAGAGCATGACGAGGCACACCGGGTTGTCAGGCCTGGTGCCCAAATCTATCAGCCCACTGACTGGTAATAACCCTATTGCCACCGTACAGATCAACGTCACGACGAAACAGGACCACAGCCAGGCACGGTTAGATTTGTTGAACTTAAATGGAAACACGATGGCGCAGAGCCTAGCGACGGACTGAAAGCACACGGCTAAAACGGAAGCTTCCTTGGCGACAAAGGATAGGACGCTCAACAGCTTGCACGGTATCCCGTCTTGCCACCAAATGGCGTAAACCGTGTTCTGGGCTCGGACGAGATGGTCTGCGACCGCTATGGCTGCTAGGTAGATGCCTATACTTCCATCAAAAATGTTCAGCAGGATGACTAAAACGACGTTTGCGCGCCTCTGGTCCTTGCGTAGTGTCCGTGCCTTCAGTAGCCACCAGAGCACGGACAGAGCGTTCCCAGAGAGTACCAGGGCGGCCATCACCCAGAGGACGACCCGCTGAAAGCTGCTGCCGATCAGATCCCGGCATGGGGACACGGACTTGTACACACGCGGTTCACAAGTCAATACGCGTGTTGCGTAGCAACAAAGCGGAACTGGAGTCGTTATAAGCACCTCCAGGACCGACAAGTGCTCAAAAAGCGAACTTTGTACATCAACGATGGGATTGTGACTCAAATCGAGATGTCGAAGACTGCTATCCAGCCCGGCAAACATCCCTGGGTGAAGACGCCAAATTAAATTATGCGACAGATTCAGAAAAGTTAAGCCGCTTAGTCCGCGGAAAGAAAATTCCTCAACCATTGTCAGTAAAACATGATTGAAGTCAAGGTTTTTCAGGCGGTGGCTTTCGGTAAATATACTGCTGGTGATTTCTGTTACACGATTGCCCCTGATATCCAGAATTTCTAAATTCACCAGTCCCTGGAAGAGGCCTGTTTCCATCACCAAGACTCCATTATATGAAATATTCAGCATTTTTAAATACATCAAACTTCTAAACGTTCTTGGCGCAAACACGTGAATGGAATTGTAGGACAAATCCATGTAAATGATGAACGCAAAGGCGTCGAACTGAGAGTTGTCGAGCTGGATGGAACTGTTTCTGATAATGATGGCCCTCGTGGTCGGGGAAAAGTGAGGTATCTTTGATAGCGTTTTGCCCTCACATGACATTGCACGTCCCAGACACGTACAGCGTGAGTCACATGACTCCACCACGACAGCCTCGTCATCGCCCGAGACACAGTGCTCAACGCCATCATTGACGAGGTACGGATGAACGCATACCTGCTTACCACGACATCTGAGGAAGCCGGGGCACGGAGCGGCCGTCTGGCAGTGGTCCTCATCCTGCCCCCCGGGACAATCCCGCGTGCCGTCACAGACACGATGGAAGTGAATGCAATATGTATCGGGGCACTTGAAGTGGTAAGAGCAGTTGTGTTCGACGCAGTTCCGCAGATGAGCCCCGTCTCTGCAGTACTTCACCATCCCATCGTCGTCATTACGTTCGTAGACGCAGTACAGATGGATCGGGTAACATGGACCGTAGAAGCCTGTGTGACAGGATGCGTACTGATCAGGGCACGGATGTGACCCACTCGGGTTGACATAATTTTCGGGCAATTTTAAATAGCGCCAAAATTCAACTTCATCGCTCCGATCCTGACAGTCTGGAATCAGATCCCTCGCCCTGAATGCAGCAATTGTCTCTCCATCGTCACAGTAGAATGTGGCGTTTCCTACCGGATGGCGTCTCAATGAAACAACAGCGACACCTTTGAGAAGATTAACAGACATCCGGCTTGGATGCCGTGTGCCATCCACCATGACGTCATCGGTATGCGTAACTGTGACGTCCGCGGCACCATTTCCTATATTAAATGTGCAGTTTGTCTCGTCTTCCCCGTTGAGGCAATCCCGCACATTGTCACAGAGCTTGGAGAAGGCCACGCAACCCCCGAGTCGGCAGTGGTAATACAAGTGATGACAAGAGCAATTGACTGGGTGGCAATACATAGAGCAAAACTCGGCATGACTCCGATCAGCATTTACATGGCCCAGTGGCCCGATCTTCCCGTTGATGGTGCAGACATGACTGCAGTGCACTTCATCCGAAAGATCTGAGCAGTCCGCGACCCCATCACACGTGTAATGCCCCAGGACATGAGCTCCGTCCCGGCAAGGAAACAAGCCCCCTGTGTGGATCATGTGCGCAAATACCGGTGGCGATTGGCAGACCACGCTGGTTGATAAGGTATTGTCCAGTTCGCAGTTCTCGGTGTCTGTAAAGGACAACCCGACGAAGCTGTGCGTATCAGCACTGACTGACACGCAGCCGGCTTGTCGTTGTCTACCAAAAAGCAAAACATTCGACTCGTTATGGCCTCTCACCTCACTCGTGGAGGGTGACGCCGAGTCGATCAACGCCAACAGGGCCCTCACAGTATACCATTCCGTATTTCTCCACTTCAGTATCAGTTGCTTCTTGATCGCTATTGGTAAAGAAGCCAGTTGCGCAGCCCTGTTCTGGCACATCCTATCTGGCGTAACCCCATCACTGTGTGGTATGGCGCTCCAACAGGCCGTGACGACTTGAAAAGATCCATTTGGACACTGCAGCGCAACTTTGATATGCTGGCCAAGGGTGTTATTACTAGGTGAAGACGGTATAATATAAGGCGATACGCTTGTCAGTTTGCACACGTACGATATGTTTCCGTAGTACGTCTCACATGGTATTTTGATCCACAGATATCGCAATGAATATAGAAGCACCACCCCGGTGCAAGAATAAGACGTGTGGCGGTATGGCTGTACCATTTCTACATCTACATTGATGTGAAATGCTCTGGTAATATTTTCGTGATCACCCTCCGGAGACTCTATCGCGACTTGATCAGGAAATGGTATGAATCTGTCGGCGGTCCACGCTTGGAAAGCGTAGGGAGAACCGTCCACCCAGACTTCCTCGCCATACTGAAAGAAGAAAATCGTGCACTGTTTAGGAGACATATTTTGTGAGCAGCTGATGAAAATTATAATATAATCAAGGTTGGTTTTGTTTAGCAACGACGGTTTGCCTCCTAGAACTAGAAGAAATAACCACACTTTGCATTTCACATCCCCCGCCCATAAACCATAATGCGATGTTCGTCTAGTTGATAAGCTGGCCGTAATACATTGGGTGTGTTGCTTACCACTGACTCGAGACCAAGGAATACATGCTGCTGTTGCTGCAAGAAATCGCGTTCCCGATTAGTTCGATTGGCCCGGATGAAACCATGTAAAGCGGCGAACTGCTTCCACTCTAGATCACTGGTGATGGTGAGAAGGTGTCCCCCTCGCTGGCGACAGAGCGCCTCACTGCTCACCCAGCTGTAGTTACCGGGAACCGAGACCAGGTAGCAGTGTCCTTTCGAAATACACAATACCTCTGCATCTCCAAACTCTCCGTCATCGACAAAAGCCACGTGAACGTCACGTGGTCTGTAGAGCCCCACCTCCTTCATCTTGGCGCGATAGGCAAGAGTGACGTCACATGACAACGTACGCTCCTGCACAAGCGCGCGGTTTGGTCGCCTTGGTAAATGAAGCCGGACAACCTGGCAATGCCTGTTGCCGCCATCGTGGAAAGACGCGACGCAACTTATCTGCCACTGTCTGGTGGCGTTCGTTCCAGGGATGAGAAAGACGTCATCATGTAAGACACCGCTGTGAAAGATCATGGACCTGAGAGCCACCTCTCCACATCGGCCGTCGCCCGTGGTTAACGTGATGTCATAGTAACAGCACGCCACGTGCCCGTGAATGGCTTCAAAGAAAAGGGCGAAGTCTGTATCGTAGTAATCATGAAGCATCCCTAGGTATGACGCGATCTGACCCACGTCCACTTTGGCCTCTACGGTTCCGCAAATTCCCTTGCTGGAGGAATACGGATGCCAATCCTCGTTCCTGCACCGGTAGGCCACAAAGGAGTGGAAATGTAAAGTACTGGTGATCCCTTTCCTCTCGCACCATCTGTCGCGCAAGAAGTCGAGGCGCTGGACGAGACCGTATGTAGTTTTCTGAAGGTCAGCAAACACACGAATGCCTGTTTCAACTGTATCCGGTGCTTGTGGTGAGCAAGAGACGAAATCTGATGCTTTGGCATTCAAAGTGTTGGTTGTAACAAATGTGTAGTTGGAAAGAGAGAGAGACTGCGAATCGACAACATGGATGACCCAGATTTTGGCTTCACGTCTGGAGTCTACCATTTCATCCATCCACGTTATGTAGATAATCAAGCATGTGGCCATGTCTCTGGTCACGTGACATATCAGTATGGGGTCTTTGATGCGCGGTTCTCGACAGTGCATGTAGCTGCCCAAGACGACCCCAAGGCAGCGGCCCGCCTCCACGACAGCTGACAGCGTGACTTCGCTTAGGCCTCCATACGACCTGATAAAGAAGTCAACCCTATTCCCCAGTACTATTCCGTCGTCCTCGTAAGCTTTCTGCCACATTGTGGACGTCAATTCCGAACAGATTTGACCCAGAATGGCGCCGTCCTGGACAATAACGAGAGCTCCGAAGAGACAGCCGTGTATATTGAAGCCCTGAAAACGAAATGTTTTAATGCTGACTTTGAGGAAGAAGGATGCTGGTGCCAGTAAGCTGTAGAGGTAGAGCCCTCCTGTCGCCGAGGTAGATACTTCTAACACAGACGGAACCCCTGGAGTTACGAGTTGACGATGAGTCGCCATCGTTTGAGCTGGGATTGTGTCGATCTCAAGGCGTATTGTAACCAGGCGAACCGATATGTTTAAAACGACCTCTATGGTGAAGTCTCCACACCGTGCAGTCAGTGGAAGGGCGGTGCCGCTTATGCTCTTACCGCGTTGATAGCATAGAAATTCGAGCAGCTGAGGAATTTGTGGTTTGCGCCCCGCAAACTGTTCAGACATGATGGGTGGCCCGTCGAAAACACGGACAAAGTGACCTTTGACGTCATCGCAGATGACCTGGGCGTCTGTCAGCCGCAAGGTCCGAGCGGGCGGTGCGGTCACGTGGAAGTAGAAATACAGTCGCCCCGTGCCGTATAGGATGAAGTACAATGAAGGATGTAAAGCGGGCATCGACATGCCCGATGGTTTCAGTGGGACATACATCGTTAGGTTCTGATGAACCTGAGGGCTGCGCCAAGTAGCCGGCGACAAACTCGCGATTTTATCAGCCATCCTGTCCATCACTTGGTATTGAATGGATACACGAAAGGTTCCGGCGTCATCACGGTCCGTATTGAAGGCGGAGTCGTTGAAATTCATGCTAACATGGAAGTAAGTGAGGAAGTAGGAAATAGGTGGGTAACCCGCGCAGTGCCTATGAATGAGACGGGGGCCTCTCACGTCCTTGATGTCCAGAGTGGCCAAGTTGCACCCCCCGGTGCTGGTTAGAGGATCCATCGCTAGCACTGTGATATTGAGATTAAATGAAGGGTGGACCATGACCCGCCAGCGAGGCTGCTGGTGAAGGAAGGAAGTCTTAACGATCCGTGTATCGGTGTGACATGGTGAGGTGCGCACTGAATAGCACCCGGAGCCGCAATCAGCTTCTGATTCCAATATTCCCTTAACCCTGGCGGGAACTGTCGCCCTTGGGTCTGCCCGGCCGGCACACTCGTGCTTAGCCATCAAACTCGCGTGCTCCAGTTCCCGAAGGGTGCGGAGCAGATTGAGCCAGTGTTTGCGACTGCCGCGTAGCATACCGTCAATACGACCTAATGCGTGACTTGGCGGGAGATCCACATACAAATCCCAGTCTTTCCTGGGTTGGTATCTTCCGGCGACGCTTGGAAAGATAACTCCAGGCGAGACTGTAAAGACGACAATCACGGAGCAAACTGCCAACCAGATCACCATCATGTCAGATGATATTGCTAACGTTTAGTTAGCTTTAAACCAAAGTGAGGGTCCCTTCAATAAGGAATCGCGGTGACGAAACTTATATGTTGATATGGTATCGTGCCATTTATAGGCTAATATTGAGCTGGTTAACCTATTAATTTGCATTGAGTAGTGTGTTGTATGCGTGTTCCATTAGGCATGTTGCTGAATCGTATTACCTTTTCTATAATTACAAGCGCATTAGAGAAATTGTAGCTGGTATCATGTGTCTTGTCATTAGAGAGTCGCTCGCTGGAATCATTTCGCCACCCGATCCACCAGTTCATTACCTGTTACCACCTCTAATCAGGGATAACATATACATGTATTGGTGGCACAGTTAACATAATCCTTTCGAGAAGAAACGTAGTGAGTATATGCTTTATACACTCAGCGAATCGGCTGAGCTGGATATATGATTCGTTTTAATTGGATTTAAATGAATTTGTACTCTCGAAACTCGAGAATGCGGTATAAGAGGCAACACGACAACATTTGACAGTTGATATTCTTCACGGTCCATGTAGTTTAATTCTAATTTCTAATTAAATTCTAATAATGCTGAAACACTTTGATAATTGGGAACAATATTTGTAAATGAGTCATATTTCTTTTGGCTTGCTTTGCTTTGATTGCATACTGTGTTTTTCTTCTGATGAAACTTATATGGGTGGGATACCTGCCTCAAACAGATTTAATTAAACAGTTAGCGACACGCCAAAACTCAGTTAAGCGCACCTTATTCGTCTGTTTTTACCCGAATACATTGCTGTAAGGTTGCCCTTGCGCAGCGTGGAGTTGGGACCGTCCACTGGCGCCATCTAGCAATCGGCCACGACGGTCAACACCCCAAGTTGCCTTGATTGTGCAAGGGAATGAATGAATGAAGTTTATTTTCACTACTGTAGGCGCAACGCCCATGGTACATGAACAATTCATACAAAATATATATAAAATTTAACGAAGACAATCCAAAACACATTCATAGTCATAGATTACACGCCGCACATATTTTCACTGATTGTGCAAGGAAAAACGGCATGAAAGATAATTAAAAATAACGTTTTGCAATCCGTAATATCTTTTTCGTCGAGCTATAGGGGATTCTACGACGCCTCCCCGTTCAGTTCCCCCCAGACAATATCCCCAAGGACAATTCCTCCTCGACACTCCCCTCTAGGAACGCTTCCCCCCGGACGATTTCCCCACGGACAAGTCCCCCCCCCCTCCCTCCGCCACAACCACCCTCCCGGACAACTCCCCTTGAGACAATCCCATGCCGGACAATTCTCCCACAGTTTCACAAAACTTTTTAACACCTGTATTAGCGGCGAACGTCGATAACGTTGATTCAACACAATTCAATGTCCAAATTTCAACCATCGTTAATGGACGCACACACCCACAAACGGAGAACCCTCCCTCCCTCAGACAACTCCCCCCCCCCACCCCGGGTAAAACTCCCACTCCAGACCAGCTGTCTGTTCTATTGATAACACACGTTACATTGTAGATGTGCAGGTGGGGGTGGGTGTGGGGCGGGGGGGTGGGGGGTGTTCAGGTTCGAGTTGTCCTCGATTGTCTGGAGGGCATTGCCCCGGGGGTTGTCCTGCTCCCTTTATCGGCGGGGGTTGTCATGGAGGAGGGGGAGTTTCCTGGGGGAATTATCGGGGGAGGGGGGGGGGTTGTTCCCGGGGGTGGGGAGTTGCCCGGGGGATTTGCCCTGGCGGAAATTGTCCGGGTGGGAGGAGAATTGACCGGGGACGGGGGGATTTTCGGAGGGGAGTTGTCCCGGATTGGGATTATGGGGGGGGGGGGGGGGGGAGCTGATCGGCGGGAATTGTCTAGGGGGAGTTGTCCCTGATTAAGCACCCCTCCCCCCTCCCCCGTCCACTTGGATCCGGCACCGACCCGGACATTCTTGACCACTCTACCATTAGGTCTACATGCTGCTGATATGATAGATACGTGTAAACACCAGTATTTCTGAATGCCTTGTTAACGTATTAGGCCGGGCAGCCTGTGCAGAAGCAGGGGTCAACCCGAAACAAATTGCAATAGTAATCAAACCTGTTTTTGTCATTCCTTATGTATCTGGTAATATCATTTCCAAAATGTACCAAAATCTATTCATTGGAACATATATTTTACGGGCGTAGTTTACCCTACCCCCGAAACACCAGCGTGGATTCCGGTTTTGTAGTAATCTGAGCATATGGAGGTATTATCTTGGATATATAGAATTATGACATATTTTGTTTCATAAAGTAATCAATAATTCTTCTTCTGCGAACTATCCCCCCGCACCCCTCCACCCCCCCCCCCCCCCCACCATTACGTAACTGAAGATACCGAGCGCAGACATGCGAGTCGTGATGATTATAGAGCTGTACCGTTATCGCGGGTTCTATTTAGGGTTTAGATCCTTTGGGGACCGACACAAAAACACGTGCTCTACACACACTAGTGCGCATCACCCTGGTACCTTGCTGCAGCTGCCTGACGCGCACTCATTGTAGTCAACGTTTGAGCGTTGGGAACCGGCGGGCTGCGCGGTTTGTGCGTGACGAATCGACTGGGTGTAAAATTATATTATGTCTGCCTTGGTCCTGGCATTCCTGAACATAAAATCATACTATAGTTCAAAATAAGACATTTCTCTCTCCAAAATGCATGTGGTCTGTTCGATGAGGCTTGGAAGCGTTGTATTTTTAGTCAAATCATCGATGTTTACATTTCTGAGACAAACAGAGCACCATTGTCCTCGCCTGCTTAGTTCATATAAGAAGCGTTGTTATACGTAACCATAGATACCTCGCGAAGACATGCGACACTGAAAGTCACTGATGGAAAGTACAAACACCTACTCTGATGGTTATAATTCTGATATGCGCATTACATTCAGTGGTTAGTTGGGCATCCAAGGATGGGTTTAGCCGATCTTTTTGAGAAGGGAATACGTCAAACAACCGGAAGGTAGGCAGGAGGTACATGCCGTTGGTGCTATCCCGTACGAAAAAGAGATACGAATTTCAACTGTATAATTGAAGTTAGTTTTCAGTTGAAAGCTAGTTAGAATTCAGTTATTCCTCAGCTAAAGAATTTATCATGCCCATATTTCATCTGTTGAAACTTGTGCAGTTGAAAACGAACTCCAGTTATACAGATGAAATTCGTATCTCTTTTTCGAACGGGATGCCGTGGGCGTCTTTTATAGAGATAACTCGAGGTCATTCATTCATTGGCCAAGAAAACAGCACGTTTATTGTGCAATACTTTACTTGGTTTCGTCACAGCACTTAAATGGCGATACAGTGAGTGCGTCATCTTTGTTCTTTCAAGAAATAACGTGTTCTTGCAAAACCACTTTATTAGATCTCAAAAGATGAACATGCTTTTAACGTGAAAAAACCCTTAATACTTACCAAGCGACAATTACATGATCATCCTATGGGGAGCACAGCGAACAGATTCCGATAGACTGATGGGTATAGGTTTGGGAGCGCGAGAAGAAGGCATATTGCCACTTGTAATGTTGCACTGACTAAGCGACGTGAAACACGCACCTGACAGTCGCACTAGGGGTGACTCACTGGAGCCATCGATGAGAGCTTATAGAGGGTGTCATCGACCCACGTGTCACTGAATCACGGGTCCTCGACCCGCGTGTAATTGAATTAGTGTCATCGGCTCCCGTGTCATCGACTCACGTGTCATCGGCCCACGTGTCATCGACTCACGTGTCACCGACTCACGTGTCATCGACTCACGTGTCGTCGACCCGCGTGTCATCGACCCGCGAGTGATCGACGCGCATTGTCATCTACGAGCCCGCATCTGTGGCACAGCACCTCCAGCCACGACAACGCCAATAAGGTTCTTATTTTTGTAAGATTTACAGCAATATAAAAGTATACGATCAAAATTGCAATTTTTACAAATACAATGTAGCAAATGACAGATTTGTATGAATTCAAATAATATCCAGACATTAAACTACTTCGAAGGTTCGAACTATCGAAAACCATCTATATTGAAGACCACGCGAACGACCTTGTTGGTGTGGGTAACTGTATCCGTCGTTTCCGAGTCCATCCCTGTTTGAACGTGAAGCTATGGCCACTAGGGACTATATTCAGGGGACTGAACACGGAGGACAGAGAACTGGGACACAGGACGGGGGACTGGAAACAGGACTGGGACACATGACTATGGACTGGGAACAGGACTGGCACAGAGGACTGGGGACTGGAAACAGGACAGGAAACAGATTACGAAACAGGTCTGGAGACCAAGGACTAGGAACAGGAAAACAGGACGGTGACCGAGGACTGGAACACAGGACTGAGGGACTGAAAACAGGACTGAGGGGCTGCAAACAGGACTAGGGACTGCAAGCAGGACAGAGGACTGGAAACAGAACAGAGGACAGAGAACTGGAGACAGGTGATAGGAGACTAAAGACAAGAGACCAATTACCGGTATAGCAGCCTCATGGCAAAAACAAGGGCCAGGATCAAGGGTATGACTGGGACCGTCATGGCAGCACAAGGGCCAAGACCAGGGGTATGACTGGGAGCCTCATGACAGCATTAGGCCCAGGGTCAGGGGTATGACTGGGATCCTCATGGCAGCACAAGGGCCAGGACCAGGGGTAAGACTGGGAGCCTCATGGCAGCACAAGGGTCAGGACCAGGGGTATGACTGGGAGTCTCATGGCAGCACACTGGCCAGGACCAGGGGTAAGACTGGGAGCCTCATGGCAGCACAAGGGCCAGGGCCAGGGGTAGGACTGGGAGCCTCATGGCAGCAGAAGGGCCAGGGGTATGACTGGGAGCCTCATGGCAGCACAAGGGCTAGGGCCAGGGATAAGACTGGGAGCCTCATGGCAGCAGAAGGGCCAGGGCCAGGGGTAGGACTGGGAGCCTCATGGCAGCAGAAGGGCCAGGGGTATGACTGGGAGCCTCATGGCAGCACAAGGGCTAGGGCCAGGGATAAGACTGGGAGCCTCATGGCAGCACAAGGGCTAGGGCCAGGGATAAGACTGGGAGCCTCATGGCAGCACAAGGGCTAGGGCCAGGGATAAGACTGGGAGCCTCATGGCAGCAGAAGGGCCAGGGCCAGGGGTAGGACTGGGAGCCTCATGGCAGCAGAAGGGCCAGGGGTATGACTGGGAGCCTCATGGCAGCACAAGGGCTAGGGCCAGGGATAAGACTGGGAGCCTCATGGCAGCAGAAGGGCCAGGGGTATGACTGGGAGCCTCATGGCAGCACAAGGGCCAGGACCAGGGGTATGATGACAGCCAGGCTGGCGGTCCGGGCCGGAGGGGCGCCCCCACCAGTCCCGTTGCCCGGCTGGGTGAGAGGGGCGTGCGTGCTAGTCGTAGTCGTGTCAGCTGAAACAAGACACAAATAAGCTTTACACACCCCACCATAGGAATTAATCTTCTGATATTAGGGCAAACTATCATATTTCCTTATAATTCTCGGCTTACTTACCCTCCGCAGCCAATAAAATAAGCGTGTCCGCAAAACCGTTAAATGGAGATGTTTTAACTGCAACGACTTCGTAGAACACGAACGCAGTCCATACAAAAGATTTATTGAGTAAACCTGTTGCAACATGGAAAATATATACACCTGAATATGGCATGGCATGGAATATGGATATGGCATGTGGGAGTTGGATGGAAGGGTGGGGAGGGGCGGAGGGTGTGACTGACTCACCGGGGGCGGTGTCCATGGTCACCTGGTTGCACATATCCGTCTCACAAGAGCACCACTTGGAGACAGACGCCGCGACCGGGGAGACGGCCCCCATGCCGAGGGAGGCTGCTGCTATCTGGAAGAGCTGCTGGAGGTTGCTGGGCACGGCCATGGTGCCGTTCTCCACGCAGCCGGTCTCCGCGGCGAACAGCTGGTACTGGAGGGTCTCGCCGACCGAGGGGGTGCAGCCGAAGGTCGCCTCGGACATCACCAGCACCAGGCCTCCTGGAGTCACAGGAACGCGGCGTTATAGGAGGGCAGTGGGAAGATGGGTGGGGGGGGGGGGGGCGTGAGGCCCTCGTAGGCACCCTCGAGTGACGTGGGCACGGCGTTATAGGTGAGCCAGGGGGGAGATGGGGGAGAGGGGCGTAGGCCCCGTAGAGCTACGTGGACCAGTGTAAGTTAGTAAAGGGGGCGGGAGGGGTGGGGGGGGGGACTCCGGAGCCACTAGGATAAAGCGAGAGGGGGGACGAAGGGGGGGGGGGGGTTATAATAACTAGTGGGGGGCAATAACGACGACCAGAGCAAAAGGAATCGCGTGCATGTTACATATGATCGTTTCTCGTTTTTAAAAAGGGCAAAGGGGTTCTGATGACTATTACCTTGTTTGCATTCTCATGTTTCAAAACGGTAAAATGGCAAAGGGATTGCCCGAACCTTTTTTCCGCTTTACATTTGGTGAACAGAAAAAATAAAACGGGAACATTCTGCTTTTGTAATGTTCAGAAGCAACAGGAAAAACGAATGAAGGATATATCCCGGTATTTTGATAAACCAGATATTGTGGATTGTCAAAAGGTATATTTATGGGTCGTTGCACTGGCAATCCAATGTCACTAGACAAGGGGCACTCTCTTTCATTAAATATGATTAGGACATTGGAAATTTTATGGCCGCGACAAAAAGTATTGATTTGTCAAAGTGGAATCCTATACTAAAAATATTACGAAGAACTTAAACGAACATCAGTATATGATATGTTGAGTATTGTTATTATTATGTCATTGAAATTTAATGTCTGTAAATTGGAACTTGAAAAATAATAATAATAAAAAAAAAATGAACAAAGAAAACACATTCATACAGTTAGATAATTTGTCAGGACGCCAAAAGATCTAGATAGGTAGAATATTGCTATATGGGCACTTTTAACTCAAAACCATGAATATTTTTTTTTAAAAGACAAAATATGAATAACCCATTAATGACATCGCAAATATCCGTCATATTAAAAAACGCATGACTAGCGCAAACTGCTCTGGCCAATATTGTGTTGGACGAAAAAAAACAGATACTTCTCACAAGGGTACCTTTTCTGTTTAAGGCCTCATTATAATATACATAAAATGTGTAGCGAAGTCTAAGCAACAAAGAACCTACATATGTACAAATGCCCAAGTAGAAATCCAACACCGTCTAGGCCTACTGTTTTTGACTCCGGCACAATTGCGAACATGCCTTGTTCGCATTGGAACCTACTATAGTTATGCCACGCATGCGTTTGGAACATATAAGCCAAGTAAGTACTCGGTTACAGATCCAGGTAACCATCGGCAACGCAGATAGTGACAGCCAGTCATTTACAGGAAGCCTGTGTCTATCAGGGGCCAGCCTTCTCATCAAAATACGGGGACCTATTATCTCTAATGCCGCTTATAAACAGTACGATCATTACTTCATTAGTCGTGGTCGAAGCAACGGTAGAAGCATCGGTTGATCAACAGTTCACACACTCAAACCGCGTGCCAACTGATTCAACAATTATCACTACCATTAGTGCATTCGTGCGTCATAACGTTATGCATACAAGCCACACATACATTCATAACTATCATAAAGCAAACAATATATCAACGTGATCATCAACGCTCAACGCTGATTGGCTAAAATGCTCGACGCGGATTGGTTGACAATTCCCAAATGATGAAGTTGATCGAAACTTTAGAACATGCGATATGATATAACTTATAAGTGTTGATTTGTTGTAATGAACTTTACAAAGTATTGCATCGTGTGAACAGGGCATTAGAGAGCACATCTTTCTTTAGGTCAGCGCTATTTTAGCTGTGAAAATTGTGGCATGAATATTCATGAGTGACGCGATACGGAAATTCGCGAATTCGATTTGTCACTGTCATATTGCATAATGGCATATAATGGCGCAGGCGTGCAATCAGTATCACTCTTTCGAGGAAGTTAATGCGGCCATTAAAGCTCATGAGCTGGAGTCGGCCTACCGATATGTGGTCTACTATGTCTACGTATCAAAGGCGACAAAAGGTAAGACTTTAGATCTATTAGGCATCTTAGAAGGCGTAAATGGGATAAGCCGTTAAAAATGAAATCTACTTTTAGTTTGTCATTGACAATTGATAGGATTGTCATTTGACTGTCGCCAGCATGAGCGCTCGACTCCATAATATATTCGAGGACCCTGCCCGCTATACGATACTTAATATACATATATATACTGAATGAGTATTTTGACATGCTGATCCGCAATAACTGTAATGGTGTATTTGTAGACAAAACGTTCCCGAACTTGGTTGCATTGATGTATGCTGACGATCTCTCTAACCTTGCGGACGCCGTCGGTAGGCTGCAAGCAACTATACATACCTTAGAGGAATACTGTGAAAAATGGGGCATGGCGGTAAATATGAGCAAAACCAAAGTAATGGTGTTTAGGAATGGAGGCCCACTGCGAAATAATGAAAGGTGGACTTTATCTGGACAAGCTATACAAAGTGTCTCGTTTTATAATTACCTGGGAATAATAATGACGCCGAAAATGGTTTGGACTGCCACACAGAAGCGCAGAGCAGATCAAGCAGTGAAGGTGGCGGCATTGATTAAAAGCTTAGATTATCAATGTGGTGGCTTGGAGCCGAGTTTAAAGGGGACGAGAAACAGCTAGAAAAACTTATTTATTTCCAACCTAGGTCCCTTAAGCCTTGTTTTCCGTCACGAATGACTCGCTAAGTGGCATAGATTAATTAAAACAATTATTTTATAGTGTGCACTATGCTAATTTTTTCCGTATGCGTAAATCCATTCGATAGGTGGCGCTGCGTATGACGTCACTGGATGGAGAGCGCGACAAGCTTCCGCTTTAGGAATTTAGAAGTTGTTTACACCGTGCGTTCGACCAGTTTGCTTCAGAAAAAAGTTTTGAAAGCGACGACAGTTTTGAATCGTTGGGGATTCCCATTTGTTCCCAAATGCTTATGCATTTGAGCCAGTACTGGTTACGAAATCCGTGAAAGGTATATCAATAGCACACCGACAACTGTGAGGCGGGCACCATGCAGAGCCCGAGCCGAGGGCGACGGCGATGGCGCGGAAAACGAAAACGCGAGAATCCATACGGCAGACTGGTGTGGTGTAGACAATGTCATCGGATGCCCACCACGCAAGAGTGAATTTGTTGTACAGAATACCGGCCTTGGAACGATTATTGGATGCAAACTGTGACTGTGTTTGTGAACACCAGACTTCCAGCATTGTGTGCCTCAACATTGATTGCTGTCAATATAGCCATGAATCAACGTCTCTCAGCCCACACACAGCCTAGGCCTAGGCTAGGGTACTGTCAATCCGGGGGTTCCGGCACCTCAGAGAAGAAGACCTATTGCCAGCAGGTATGTTCATAAATATAAGAGCTGTATTTTATTTGGAGTTGTTAACAGATTTTATGGAAAGGGATTTGCATGTTCAGATTTAGGCGCTTACTTATTATGAATTATGAAGCCTGAATAAGTCTTCACTGATTTAGAGTAACGATGGTATTAGCCTTATCAAAAGCTATTCCATGGTGGTGATGTTTTTCTATTACTTTACAATTTTGTATTTTTGTTTGATTGAACTAGTATTAAAGTTCTTTATATATATAAAACAAAATATCAGTGCATTTGCCAACTAGCTCCAATATGGCTGCCTTGAAATTCCAAATAGTTCACTTGTCTGTACAAGTATTCCATGTAAATATCTAAGCGTTAAGGTATTTGATGGCTATTGCTGTGTCATTATTGGATTAATACAATTAATCTATTATTGAGGGTTGCGACTGTAGAATTAGTTACCCATTTTCCATTACCATCTAACTTTGCCTAGTTAGTCAAAATGAAAACAAGACATGATATAACATTGGTTATTTTTTTAAACATAAGTCATACATTTGCAAAAATAAAGTGTCTGACAGTGTTATATTCCATTGCAGAACTTACACATTGGCCGCATACAGGCAGTTCACTCTATGGACCAGGGGACACTCAGAAAAGGAGTGAGACAGGTTATGCCTGCCTGTGTTGTGAACACAGGCACAAGTGAATGAATCTACCAGTACATATATTGCCAGTATGAGCAGCAACCTGTAGTAAACAAGCACCATGTGAGACTGCCTAATGGATTGGGACTCTAGCCAATCAACTTGATTATATCATGTTTTGTTCCATGGCATGTAACTCATCAGTCAGATAATTGAATAATAAATATGTTTGGCAAACGTGATACCATCATACCAGGTTCTTATGTATTTTCACAGACTAATTAGTCATGCATATGTATATATAGAACAATTATGTAATAAATGTACTATTCATTGTAACAAAATGGCAATTAGGCTGCAATGCTAGAAACATATCTAAATCCTGAACGAGCCCCATTCGTCATCCAAATATATCACAAAAATAATAAAGACAAGTGTTGCATAAGATAACATATAACTAGTAGCTTTATATATGTTAACATCTTATACTAACTGTATTATGCAAAATTTCACTGTTTTAGCATTACAGGTAAAATAAATATAGTTAATGAGAGTATACCAGTATATACCAGTAAAAAGTATATAGAAATATATAAAATAATCAATAAAATTCCAATAAAATAAGCTTAATACATTGTTGGCAGTGCTACATGTTGTGATATATGATAGACCATATATAGCAAATTTTATAACTTTAACTTGGAAAAAGAAGAAACAAGCTTAGTACCATGATTTCCGGGGTTTAAGTCGCACCGGTGTATAAGTCGCACCCGCTGATTTTGAGATACATTTTTATCTGAGCCGTATATAAGTCGCACCTTCGGTATTAGAATTTGCCTGTGCCGAGACGGGCATTGGTATACATGTAATTCCACAGTTCTGCCTTGCGGAAGCTGGAGTTGATATTCTGACATGTGCCAACCATTGTTAACTATTGCCCGTAATAGCGTTTAACTCGGCTCTATGTTTCTTTGATGGGTACCCAGAGCACAGTTTAAGCGGCACCGGCTAGCTAACAGTCCACCAATAGGAGCGGGCGAGTCAATTAGGCATTGTTTATAGAGGTGGTTGATGCGTCGCATGGTCAGTTAAGCCGTGTTGCATGTGTTGGGAGGAAATGATGAGTCAATCGTCATTGTTGGCAGCGTGCACAATTTTGACTTGACTCGAAGAGAGGCAATTGAGGCATCGTTCAGGAAGCAGCAGTCGATGGTGTAAGTTGATACAGCTGTTGTTTTAGACATTTGGGCCATAAAGAAACTTGATACCGGGTCGGTGCGACTCCACAATGGTTCTACAATTGGCGCCGAAGTAATTGGCTATATTCGCCAGATGGAATTATGATAACTGAGGATGATCGAAGGACTCAGATCTCAGGGCCAGTGTCAAGTTGGTAAGGGGCGGGGTGGGGGGTGAGGTCCCGAGAGAAAAGCTTATACTTAGATCATATATAAGTCGCACCCCTCGGACTCGACAAAAAAAGGTGCGACTTATACACCGGAAATTACGGTAGTTTAAACAATATTTATTATTAGCCCCAAATATATATCTAAACAAATTATAATAAAATTGAATTAATATCTGTTGTAATAATTGGTAGTTTTAGATATTGTGTTTTATACTACTGATTATACTTCTGATTAAATAATCTAAATTTAACAATTTGTAGAATTTGTTCACACAAAAAGTAAACTAAAATTTAAATAAGTAAAGAATATAATTGGTAGTTCTACATGTTATATAAAATGCTGAATATGTCTAGCCACATAGCTTTATCACTAAAAATAAATGAGACACAGTTAAAAAATATATAGTTTGCAGTAAAATTGCCAATGAAAGTCAAGGAAATGAGGTACGCCATATGAAATATATAATGTGTGGTAACCTTTATATTTATTAGTATTTCGCAATGATTTTTCTTTATATATGTTGTAATATAGACCTCCTACTTTAGTAGTCTGGAGGTAAACAAACAGAGACAGGATTCTATTGATTTGAAATTCTCTTCTGGAGAGGCAATTATTTCTTCCTGCCTTATCCGTATGCAGAAAAATCAACTTTTCGTGGGGATTACAGCATCCTTGTGTTTACCCATTTTTGGATAAACTTAACAGTTCCTGAACTGTCTTTTCTGGTAGTCATCTGGCGAGAAATGGTCGCTTCATAATTAAAGGGACGAAAGACTTCACGGGCGGTTCGCGTCGCTTCAACTCCAGGACTGGAGCCACCGCCTCAGTTTAGAACCGATACAAATATTTCGACCATCTGCCATGCGGATTCTCAAAATTACTTTGTCTTTAAAGGAAATAGGCCTTGGCCTATCTTCGATCCTAGCAGACCTTATGTGTACCAGATGCCGCGCCGGTAGATTTCACCAACTACATTTATTTGTCTCCATCCAGTGACGTCACGCTCAAAAATGTATCGGAGGCAGAATACGCAGTGCTATTTACGCGCGGCTTGTGTTTTTTATTATCATAAATGTATGCGGAACATAAGCTGTTAACCAGGCTCAAATAAACCATTATGGGTCTTAGCAGCCATACGCAAAATTTGTAAAAACGTTTCCTGCCCCCTTTAATGTTAAACCTCTTTGATACCATGGCCCTACCTATTATTACGTACGGAGCGGAAATCTGGGGACTGGAATGTATCGGCTATATAGAAAATGTACATGTAAATTTTTGTAAATATATACTGGGAGTTAGCAGGTCCACGTCAAATGCTGCAGTTATTGGTGAGTTAGGGCGATTGCCGGTACGCTTTCACTGTGAAATTAAAGTCATCAAATATTGGGTCAAATTACTGCACATGCCACAAGATAGACTGACCAAGGCCACCTATACAATGTTATGTAGCCATGATAGTGTAGGCAGAACAAAAAAGAACTGGGCATCGCAAGTGAAGAATTGGCTTTTTAAATACGGATTTGGTTTTGTCAGGTTAAGTCAAGAGGTTGGGGACCATCTGTACTTCATAAGGGAAGTTAACCAGAGATTAACAGATGTTTTATCGCAAAATTGGTATGTAAATGCGTGTGAAAATATGAAACTAGCTGGTGAATATTGTCTGTATAAAACCCTTTTAAACCCAGAGAGATATCTATCAGTGGTAACGAGTGCAAGGTTAAGAAAGGTGTATAGCTGGTTCAGATGTAGTAGCGGTAAACTTATGATTGAGAGAGGCAGACAACTTAATATACCCAGAGAAGAAAGATTGTGTCCATATTGTCAGAGATTTTGTATCGACGAAATTGAAACCCAATTCCACTTCATGTTTAAGTGTCAGCTTTATACAGATATTAGGGAGAAATAAATCAATAAGAGCTTTTACAAATACCCATCAAAAGAAAATTTTATCCGACTTATGTGCGCAACCGACGAGAAAACTCTATACGGAATCTGTAGGTTTATTATTGCCGCATTTAGCAGAAGGGAACAACAGGGGTATTAATGTGGATGAGATGATTATTGACTTGGATTGTTGTGTTGCTGTTTTTTTTTTTTTGTGTTGAATGCTTTTGTAATTTGTACCAGGACTGGAGGCCAGCCAAAGTACTGAATAAACATACATACGATATATATATTAGGTATTGTATGGCGGATAGGGTCCTCAAAACGTCGCCAGTGTCACTGCCAATTGACACTTTGACAGTTGACACTGACAGTGACACCCACTCACACTTGACAGTCATTTCAACATTTGACTGTCAATCCATGACTTAACCTTAACGCTGTAACAGGGTGTTACCTTCTGTCTGCCTATCACTTATCAGCTTGTTGTCAGAAGCCTGATTACTGGGCTATCACTGACCTTTTTTCTGACTGCTCAGTGACTCATTCTGGGTCATTCATGGCCCCAAGCGTACCTGGGCCTGGGCGGGGGGCCACAGCATACCTAATTCTGCATACTGTCTTATTGAGTTCATATTTATATTGTATACAGCCTTACACTATGTTAGAGTAGTGCTGACCCTTTCTTTAATGCCAACTGAAAGTCTCATTTTCAGAAATTACTTTAGCCCAAATCTGGTCTACACATATATGAATTAATATGAATATGAAACATATACACAATGCTGGGCTCCGGGAATGATGATGTACACTGGGCATGAATGTAACCGGGCCCGGCATTTATCACCAAATTATCTTGATCTGCCCAGCGTTTAACTCGGCTTAACCCCAACCCCAGTTCTGTGGCTGTAGGACGGGCAAAACTCTGACAGAACTGGTCTGTCAGATTTGATCCCAGCGTGTCACGGAGTATTGAGTACCGACCTTAATTGAAAAAAAATATAGAATAATGGAAATTATCTTATAACCATGAAAATATGGGTGGTTGGGTCCAGACAATTCAGCTTACCGACGAGACCTTCAAACCGGTATTCTGTTTTCATCGACGTACAGACTGGATTGGCACCGACGCACGTGGCGCCTGCTGGAGCTGCGCATGCGTCAAATGGGGCGCCCAGAGCCTGACTCATGTCGCTGGGAGTGACGGTCAAGCCGTAAGCCTTGACCCATTGGATAGCGTGGCAATCGAAACAAGTCAAATTTTTTTCTGAAAAGTACATTTAAGAATGAAATATCGTGTGGACATCAGGTGAAGATATATAAGCTTATATGACATCCGCATATTTGTGCTAAGAGATGGGATGGAGAGGCGGTGAAATTAGTGATAAGACAGATTCAACGGACGCGAGAAGCATCCCTCCCTCTGCCGCCCCCACTCATCCCCCGTTCCCAATTTACATGATTAACAGGCTTGTGATTGACCTGTCATAAACATGTAGGGATAAATTAGGGCTACTTGTGCCAGAAAAGTAGGGAAAAGTAGACACCGGGACAAAAATATAGGATATTTTGCTACGCTTTTTCTGCATGGTTACTTAGCGAGATGACTTTTACCATTATCACACGATCAATCATTTATCACTTAGAGACCAGGCCAAATGACATGCATTCCAGTACCCAGTTGGTCATCATATGTCAATATGCAAATAATTATGGCAATGTAATTTTTTGTATACCAAGCTGAAATATCGCCCACCTGAAAACGTGGTGCCATTCAGGCTAGACGTTTCCGTGGCGTTGGCATCCGCTGTGGCGTTGGCATCCGCTGTGGTGTTGGCATCCGCTGTGGTGTTGGCATCCGCTGTGGTGTTGGCATCCGCTGTGGTGTTGGCAGTAGGCTCTATTGTAGTCGCTATCGAAGAGAAAATGAGAAAATAAATCTAATGTAAAATGTAAAAATTAAACAAATGTTGAAATAACTGTGTTGCGAGACCAAATAATTCTTACTTTCGTTAAAATTGAAACCGGTAAAATGAAATGGCAGCTTGTAATAAAGTTACCCCTTAGTTAGCCTGAATGTTCAGACGGTACAGTCTTGACACTTATACTTGTGACTGTTACAGTAAGCATCAGACTGTCAAACTGTAACGCCTGAACATTCAGGCTACCCCTTGGTCTGTGCAACGTCCCATTGAGTCACATTTGAAGAAATATAGCATTTATCGAACGTCATGTATATAGTTCATTAAACATTAAAGTGCAGTCCAATCAGTCGCAAATGCATGACAGTTCAAGGTAACGAAAGAGATAAATGCCTTCATAAGCTAACTCTAAACGATCTGGGCCTATCTAGTGTTATGCATACTTTTACTTTTGTCTGCTTACAAGTCTAAACAAGGTAACCAATGTTGAAGCGTTATGGACCAGCCTACCTAGCCTTCTTGCTCTCGTAGACGCGCGATCTTTGGTGCCTTGACGCAATATAGGTTTAATGTATAGTGCCTTGACGCACTAGAGGTTTGATGTTTAGTGCCTTGACGCACTATAGGTTTAATGTTTAGTGCCTTGACGCACTAGAGGTTTGATGTTTAGTGCCTTGACGCACTAGAACTGTGATATCTAGAGCATTAACGCACTAGACGTGTCATGTTTGGTGCATTGACTAACTAGACGTGGCATGTTTAGTGCATTGACGCACTAGACGTGTCAGGTTTAGTGCAATGACGCACTAGACGTGTGATGTTTGGTGCCTTGACGCACTAGACGTGTGATGTTTAGTGCCTTGTTGACGCACTAGAGGTTTGATGTTTGTTACCTTGACGCACTAGACGTGTGATGTTTGGTGCATTGTTGACGCACTAAAGGTGTGATGTTTGGTACCTTGACGCACTAGACGTGTGATGTTTGGTACCTTGACGCACTAGACGTGTGATGTTTAGTGCCTTGTTGACGCACTAGAGGTTGGATGTTTGGCGCATTGCCGCACTAGGCGTGATTTTAGTGCCTTACAATTGTTGACACACTAGCCCTATATATATATACGTATATATATATACGGATAAATGAATAAAGTTATAATAATGTTCCTTGTGTCAAGTATTATATTATACTTTGCAATGATAGCGTTTTCTATTTACTTACTTGCATTTTCTGCTCCAGAAGTAGTAGCTAGTCCTGTGTAGAGAAAAGAAAGAAGAAAGAGAAACACGAACTGTTTAAACAGCGCGCGACACTGGTCAATATTTATTGTAAGTGCATTATTTTAAGTCTTTGGTTATGAAACGAAAATCTGAGGGCTGACATCGGCGCATGGGCCTGCTCATTCCCCGATTCTTTGTGAAGATACACTGCTAAAGTCAACAACGCTTGAGAAGACACAATATTAAAGTAGAGTTGAAAAGGCGCACTGTGATAAATAGTAAAACATCTGAAACGCCATGGTTATGAATGTGCCCAATCTTCATGTCATGACAAAATTATCCAGGATAATATTTTTCTTTAAAAAAAAATCGTACAGAGATGTGAATAAATTTTTTAATTATTGAGGATACAAAAGTCAGATTAAAAAAATACTTGGGATAGGATATAAGTTTATACTATCTAACCTTAGACAAGTCTTAAATATACATTATATTATAAGTAAATTATATGTGGGTGAGTTACTCAGAATAAGAATAAAATTTCCTTACCAAAGAGAAGCAACGAGGCTAGACATGTTGTGGTGATGAACGAGATTAAATCCATTCTGGAAACAACAAAGATGAGATAGCAAAGACCTCCCGCGAACAAGCGTTAGCGCCGGATAGCCCCTTAGCCTAGGGCTTATTTGCCTTAGACATATAACTTACAAATCATCACATCACCTCTGCCCCCATGTAACTTCACGGTTGACCTCGACGCTGCTGGCTTGATAATCTTGAACTAAAAAAACTCGCTTAAACCATGCAAGCAAATAAATGAGACATTTCTCCTTTCATGGTACATTTTTTAACTGAATCCCCATCAAATTATATCTTCTTACGATAATTTGCGTGCAGGGATAAGTAGCCTTGTATGCCCAATACCTTTCAGCGGTACTAACACTGTGACGCTGTTGCAGTGTCAGCCCAGTAGACATGACATCACCGGGCCAGTGTTGGCTGACTATGGCCTGGAGGCGGCAACGCCGGCAAGTGTGAGCCGGCGCTGCCGACGTCGGGCCAGCGTCGGACCAGTCACGTGTCGCCAACCGCTCATGAGTCATGTGCTGGGCTGATGTCGGGCGAGTGACGGCAAGCGCGTGCACGTGAAGCAGAATATGACTATAACACAAATTGGCGCTGTACTGGTTTACGGAACGTTTGGCTAATCTCCAGATAGAAAGTGCATCAGAGAGAGTTAATGTCGATCCCTCAGACTGTCTCACGACATTAACGTCTGATTTTCAGGCTCTACTTTGACCCGACACCTGGGAAATAGGCTACGTGTGAAATACCTGTGAAATATACAGCGCGCGCAACGTGTATATTCGTCACTGTACATATCTGATGCAAGGCCATTGAAGGGGGGGGGGGGGCAAGGGGGGAGGGGGGGGGTCACGTTGCCCAGATCACGAAGAATAAATGCCCAGATCGCGATGAATTAAAAGAAGAATACACCGCATACAATGGAAGGGCGGATACATGATACTAAATTGACGATTTCCCGACCGCCCCCCCCCCCCCCACCCCCATTAAATGGCTGACAAAATGCGGGTGGGTTCAGGCTAGCCGGCGCTGGGCCTGTGACAATCGATGGGCATGGCCATGGAGGACGGCATTGGGCCAGTGCTGGCAAGCGTCGGTTTTGCTCTGGCCAGCCAGCATAGGGGTGCTGGATGCCATCACAGGACCGGCGTCGGGGGCCCCGGCTATTCGGCACTGGCCCAGCACTGGCCCGGTGCCGGTGGTGTCGTCTTAACAGTTAACTGGGAGTTAGATCTAACACGACACCGCCAGGAGTCAGTGACCCCAAGACCAGGTGGTGACAACTGACTTGAACTGTTGTGACAAATATCAAATGAATGAATAGGGCAAAGATGTCTTCCACTAAGTCTAAGAACTTACAATTTTCCTCTCTACAACCACAGTAGCCCCGAGGGACCCCGATTGGTACCCATCTAGGACTGAGAAACTGTTCCTGGGGTCCTTGGGGCTACAGCCACAGGCACGGACCTAAGCGTTCAACTTACAGTCTTACTGTTTTTAAGGTGAAAGATCTGGCTTGGCCTGTTTAGAGACTTACCAACACAGTAGACTAAAGGGACCCTTAACAATGTTGTATTACACATAACAATGCTGAGTCTAATCAACTTGCGGTTAACTTACTTGCTTTGATCTAAGCTGCTAAGTCTAAGTCAAACCCGCAGATCGTAAACCTGTCAGATCTCTCTGACTCTGAAGGCTGAAGTCCTGAACATCAAGACAAAGAACATGTGCTACGCAGACAAGACGCACTTGTCGTCTGGGGAGCACGCGCGTGACTTGTAAGACAAACGTAGCAAGGCGCGTGCACAGACAACATACAGTGATTTATCCTTTCTTTCAATATCATAACGTTACATCCCATCTACTAATATTCCATCAAGAAGAGCCCATTTTTTGCAGATTAGTTTACATAGTAGATATATATTGTATATTGTCGTCATGACTCGTATATTTGGCTTTCAATAAAACGTGAATTAAAATTAATTAAACTGCCTAAAAGGATTTAATAACCCCTCTCACGTCATCTGAATCGCGAATCCCCAAGAATTCGGGAGAGCAATATTGAATCTCCAAGATAAGGACATTTTAAAGCGAGGCGCAAAAAAAACACCTTGTGACATCACGAACATCTAGGAATTCGTAGACTGCTACAACGGATCGCGGTAAATAGGCAAGGAGTCTTCGCGTTGAACCAGGAATTGTACGGATGACGATCCCCAAACATTGCAGCTAATCGCGAATCTCCAAGAATTCCTGGTACCCCGCCCCCCCCCCCTCTATTATTATTGTAAACTACACAGAATCTTAGGTGTTTATATATAATCTCAGGAAGGCGAAATGCAAAAAGGAAAAACGCATTTGAAAGGTTCAAACGGTATCGAGCGAGTGTTATAGCCTACCTAGACTTCCGTTTCGTATTTTGCAAAAGGGTAAAAGGTATCGGGCGCGTGTTAAGTTACCTATTTTCGCTTTGCTCTTTTCAAAGACAGCAAACATTTTCTGCTTTACCTCCTGTGTAACAAAAAAATGAAGCAAAAGAAATATTCTGCTTTTTTATGTTCTGAAGCAGAAGGAAAAACGAATAAACGGTAGATAACTATAATCCTAGATTTTAGGCCTTGCCCCAGTTAATTAACATTCATGCTACCAACCCCAACCCCCATATTTTCTATTTTACATGCGATGGAGACAGAAATTAAACTTTAACATTTGAGAATCGATCACATCTGCCCTTCTGGACCCTGTATTCCAGGTTGTTCAACTGCCCCCCCCCCCCACCCCCCACCTCTCTCAGTCCTATCCCATTCCATTCCATGCCATCCTATCTCGTAGGCCACGTCCCCCCCCCACCCTAACCCTTACCCGTCCACCATGTCACCCAAACCTCAGACAGCGATCGATGAACGTCACGGTGTGCTCGATCGTCTGGGCGATCCCGCACCGTACCTCCCATGTCGGCCAATTACCATATCGGTCCATGGCAATCGTCTCATTCCATTTCATGCATTAAACCCTCCAAGCGGCGATAGATATTGGCACCTCTCGCCGCCAGGGGCGAGGCGCAATCTTACCCCGGTGACCTGTAAACCGAGCCCCTCCGCTGGGCGGCGTTTTTTTCTGAGATAATCGGGGCCATCCCTCGCGCTGCTGGGATGAGGGTTGGTTGGAACGGGATGGGAGGGGAGAGGGGAAGGGAGGGGTAGCGAGTGTGGGTAGGCCTATAACAAGGGTGGAATGAGAGGGGAATGGAGGCTGCGGAGGCGATATTAGAACTGGATGTGTGGGGAGCGGTTGTAGTATTCCTCGCTTTTCCATCATTATGGATAATAAAACCAAAGAGCGAGAGAAAACAAACGTGCGTGAATGCCGATGTCACCCCAGAGGTCAGGTAGCGCTAGGGCCCCAGAGGGCCTTTTTCGACACGGCGACACGGCGATTTTTAAAATCGACAACGCGACATTGGGGTTGTCTTAGAACCGGTGACTGGTCGTTCGGCGCGTAAGGGAGATCGATGTGCCGCAGATGGCTGTGCCAGTCGATGGGATCAGCCATCGTGATTACGGGGCGGAGTGAGAGTGGGAGGTTGACACTGGACGGGGGAGGGGATGGGGGGGGAGGGGGGGAGGGGGGGGGGAGGTTGTAGCGAGAGAGGAGGATGGCGCAATATGCAACACCCCTATGGATATGAGGCATGGGGCGTAATTATTATTCCGATCGAATTGCAAATCACATGATCAAATTAATATTCAGACCTATATTGCCAAACGGCTTAGATCTAAGTCGGTTGCGTCATGCAATGGTGTTGCACCTTGTGCTTGGTAGAGGAATGCCATCGCACATAGCGATGTGCGAAGATATTTTAATAATAGACGACGGCAATGTTGGCAATTATGTGACATAATGCTGTGATATAAGCGGTCGTATTGTATTGCAGTAGGTATATGGAAAGAAATTTCAATTGATGCATTGCAATAAGGTAAAGGGGGGGTGGGGGATACCCTCCCAAGAATTACGGAGAGCAATATCGAATGTCCAAGATTATGAGCTTTTAAAGCTGGGCGCGAAAAAAAACGCCTTAATGATGATATCGCGAATATCGAGAAATTCGCAGACTGCTATAACG
>OZ025263.1:5377344-5492765 GCA_964019135.1 Arenicola marina | reverse complement strand
CGTTGGTCACAAAAACAACTGTCATATCTGGTCATCTCTAGTTAATGTTGGTCAGACAGACAGCTGATATCTCGAGTTTACGTTGGTCAGACTGACAGCTGTCATTTCTAGTTTAGGTTTGCAATTGGCATTTGGGGTTAAAGATCATACCGACAACTAATGTGTGGAGAGAGAATATCACAACATCAAAGATCAGAGAACGTGCTCACCGAAAGGTCTGAGATCAGAGAACCGGACCACCCTGTTCCAGCCCCCATTAGATCATCGTTTGCCTCATGTTATTCACCCGAGAGGTTTCCAGACCCAATACAGCCTTTACACAACCCGAATGATTCATTTCCTTTCTCCTGGTTTCTGTGACATGATATTCTGCTTTTGGCTGTCACATCCTCAATCACTTTGGGACGTGAGGCATTAACGCCGGAGCTCCTCTGAATGCTGCTGATACAGACGCTTACGGATCGTGTTCAGACATTCAATCATGGTGGCACGGACGTGAGATCAAACGAGGGTAACCCTTCCCCTCTACACCGCCTCACCCCTTCTGTAGGCCTATCACCCCACTATAGCGGCTCTTCCCATCAGCTGCTCTTCCCGCTCGCACCCCCCTCACTCTGCAGGCCTCATTCCCCTGTGGAACACTCTTTCCTGCGCCACTTTCCCCTTTAACCCGACACTTCCATTAGGACTAACTCTCCCCCATGCACCATTCTCCAGGCCGAGGCCCACGCACCCTGTGTACCATACATTGCCACATACAACCATCTGCACCCCGTCATCCCTTCTACACTGTTCCCGGCTTGCACCGTCACTGCCACTTGCACCACCCTTGCTTCTTGCACCACCCCTGCCTTTTGCACAGTACTACCCTGAATCATACGCCAACATTTTGACCACCTCTGTGGCCGCTCTGTCCCCTACAAACTGAGGTCGCTCCGCCACCCCCCCCCCCCGCCACTCTCAGTGGTTTCTCTGCCCCCACCCCCTGTGGTTGCTCCGCCCCTCACCCCCTGTCATCGCTCTACCCCCCACCCTATGCTTTCGCTCGCTCCCTACCCCCTGTGGCCGCCCACTCTCCCACCCCCTGTGGCCGCCCACTCCCCCACCCCCTGTGGCCGCCCACCCTAATACCCCATCAGTTGATGCATTGCCTGGTAATAGCCTTGGAAGGCGCCGCTAATCAAACAAATCCTCCATGACAGCCTCCGGATTCACGGACCTGGTCAGGATTAATGTAGGACCCGCTCCGGATCGATACGGGACCGGACAGTGGGTGGGGGAGGGTCTCTGGAATATCAGCCGAGACAGGTGGAGGGTGTGGGGGATGGGTCTCATGAATATCAGCCGAGACAGGGGCGGGGGTGGGGATGGGTTTCAGGAATATCAGCCGAGACAGGGGGCGGGGGTAGGGGGAGGGGGTCTGGGGTATATCAGCCGAGACGGTGGGCGGCGGAGAGGGTCTGAGGTATATCAGCCGAGAAAAGGTTGAGTTATATGAATATTTCTGTTTGCTGCCTTCTATTTTATAAGCCAATGATAGCGAAATTATGGCCTCTTTTCACGAAGAAAAGAACGAAGAAACTATTCCATGAATGAACCGTTCTCAAGAAATTGGTATAAATATTTCTATTTCATACATAAAATATTCCCTTGTCGGAATTTCTAATTGTTGATTATTATAAACATATTGTTACACATTTTATATATTGCCATAGATAATTAACGATAAGCTCAGATTGCCTCAGATAGTTATCTCATTAAAAAGAACATTTCAACATTGCTTTGGAATTATTGGTTTAGATATCATCCAGTGACAAATCAGCACGGACACCACACACAATACAGACCCTAAAAGCCAGCGGTATTATACGAAATGTATTTATATATATTTCGTCAGCAGCTCTTGTTTTAGAACGGGTAACGTCAAAATTATACATTCTCTTTCATCCGTTTCTCAGCCATACACTGCCATACACTAAGTACATCCGACTGTCGTGTTGTCAGGCATTTGTCATAGATGCCTCATATCTATTCTGTGTGTTCTTCTTCCACGACAATGCACCAGCAACCAGAAAACAGCAATGGCAGGCAACTGCCTCCGTTTTGATTACATGTTACGCCAAGGAGAAAACAAGGAGCAACTTAGCTTAAGGGCCCCCCCCCCCCAGCTTAAGCCATGGGCTTGTCCGTGATTGGCTCGTTGCGATCACGTGAGCCGTGCGATGGCTGTGCTGGCCTTTTGGGAAACCATTCCGCGGTGAAGTCCGCCCCCCCCCCCCTTTTACATCCGCAAAATTCGTTCGATCGGGGCATTTTAGCGCCAAAAATTACCTTATTCACGGCAACCCGCTCTATGAACGCACAATTTCAGAGCTCCCCCGCCCCCCCCCCCCCCCCGGTCGCAAGTTTTCAAATATCCGCTCTATAGGGGTATCTTTTACATCACAATTGTCCACAGTTCCCACACCCCGGGTTCATTGGGCCCGTTTCGGCTATGCGCCAACCATATCTATTCATGTGTGTGTTATTCATTGGCCCGGTTGCGTCAATTAATGTTCCAACGATGTCTTTACATTCATTGTATGGCGTGTGGTTCTGTGCCCGAATTCGGCTAGGCGTGATATAAAACCCCAATCATTCATTTTCTTTATTATTCTTGCTCTGCCGCAGTAACATCTACATGAACGGCGAGCCATACTCCCAGTGCCCCCGGCGGGCACTCATTAGGCAGACGGAACGAGCACTCCGTCTCGGCTACGTCATGAAGTCGGGCGTCGAACGTGAGTAGACCTTGTCGTATGCCCCCCGCCCCTCGTGTTTATGACCAATTTCAGTGTCCTGAAGTGTTGGGGCTCGAACTCTGCTGAGCAGCATGCCTCCCTTTCCGATATCCTGCCCCCACCCCCCTTCCCGACTTCTGTGTTGGTCGTTAGAAGAAGACATCTCTCCCCCCACCCCCCCACCCCCTAAATAAAAACTCCAAAGCCACTCCACATATCGGCGTAGCCTATTTGCGTTACACTAAATGGAAAGATCACAATTACTGCTGGAAGAAAAAAATAACGTGATTACCTCCATAGGCCTACTTAACAACTGCCGGGCACAATTTCCTAATTTGTGAAACAGAATTGGTTGAACCGTCCTGAATATACAAACAACCAACCTAATTTTTGATTCCAAATTATGCCCTACTCATTACATATTTGTTATATATGCGGCATATTATATTTCTTCCTACAATACAATTCCAATTGTCAGATATAGACGCCATTTCGCATTGAACTGAAGACTCAATAATCAAAGATTCGACAATCACACGACAGCGGAGTTCACCCTGCTGACGAAGGACGGGTCGGCCCTCGGTGACCCCCAGGACGCAGCCCAGCCCATGAGTCTCCAGGATCCCCTGGCAACTCTCCGGATGGCGCCAGTCCTCACCAAGATACACGACACCATGGAGGAGCTAGGCTGGCAACCCTACGAGGTCCGGTCGCCATAGTGATGAGGGTTTGGGAGGGGAGAGGCGGAATCGTGATATGTGGGCGGGAGTGTCGTCATTGTTTGCCAGATGTAAAATGTCTTGTCCCAAGTTCAGATATTTATCAACTATACATTTCATTAATCCATATAAGGCAATAATAATAGTTATCTATAGTATACAAATATAAATTTACATCCTTAATTAAGCCTTGTAATACTTGGGTTTCTGAAATGTATATTTTCACATCTTTGAAAGTTTAAGTTGAGGTTTCAACGAGGTGCTATTGCTGCAAGCAGTGATCATCACTTAGAAATGACGTAGTGCTAGCAGGCGCAAAACAAATGGGCGTAGTGACCTGTTGAAACAATAGGTTCACCCTTGCGCTATGACACAACAGTTAAATACACATAAAGGCTATGGAATTAACTTCCATTGGTTTCATTCCTGTGTTTGTTACCATGGTTACAGATCGATCACGAGGCTTCTTCATGCCAGTACGAAGTGAACTTTGGCTTCACGGACGCACTGACCTTGGCTGATAGACACGCATTCATGAAGTTCATGATAAAGGTAGAGGCGACTCTTCAGCCACAGCCACAGGAACAGCTGTGGTGTTTTTCGCCAAGTTCGTATGATATTCTTTCATGGGCATCCAGTGCAGGAGAAACAACTTACGTCAGCATAAAATATATTCTCTAGATCGTTTTCTGGTAGCAACTATGCAGATTACGTTAGTTACAGTACTACATATCAAGGCCTACTATTACAATATAAATACTGACGCTGATAACCTCTTGAAAACAAGAATATAACACAAAAACACTAGTATATATAGATATAACTGGACTGGGGAAGGGGCATTACATTACTCCAGTCGTGTGGGGGCGGGGGGGGGGAGGCACCCTTGCTATAGAGAGCATTTGGTGAGCGAGAGAAAAGTGCGCGATTTTGTGGTCATTGAGAAAACATTTTTGGCTAAAAAAAATCAAATGGACACTGACATAAGTTTTTGGTTAAAAAGGCATCTAAAATAGACACTAACAGAAATGTGTGCTTAACAAACGGCATCTACAATACACTTACAGAAATTTTTGTTTAAAAGGGGCGTCTAAAATATCAACTGAACTGTAAATTTTTGCTTCGGGGACTGAGAGAAATTTGGCGAAAATAGGGGCCTTTGGGCAGTACATACTATATACCTAACTATATATAGGGTGCCCCCCCCCCACCCACGGCTAAAATGCGTTGCCTTGTTTTCCAGGATATAGCGGACCAGGCTGGGTATCGAGCCACCTTCATGCCCATACCGCTACCAAACCTGCTCTGTGGTAAGTACCTGTGGTAACCACCGTTTAGACGAGAGCATCCACCTTGCCCTAACGTGATCTGGAAACCCAAAATTGTAAACACTTGTTTACTAACAGGCCTTCGGTATACTCAGGGTTCAAGTTATAGAGGTTTCACCGTATTAATATTTACTTACTTTTATTACAATGACATCATTGACGACGTCACCTCTTCATGTGCCACGTGGTCTACATCCGGGTCCTGCAGCCAACGGTCTGCACGTGAACGTGTCGTTGTGGAACGCCGTGGACGGGACGAACGCGTTCGAGGACAGCACGGACCCGGCCCTGGGACTCTCGGAGACGGCGTACCACTTCATCGGGGGCGTGCTGAAACACGTCAGGGCCACGTGTGCCATGCTCTGCCCCACCATCAACAGCTACAGAAGGCGAGTCATCACCAATTCCATCTCTCCAACCTCAGCGCCATAGCTTACTACTTGTACCATAATAAGGCTAGTCACTTACATAGCCCCCTAGTTCCATCCCAGGGGCAGATCCAGGGAAGAGAGGGGTCAAGGAGGGGGCCGGACCTCCCTTTTTCAATGCAAAATCTAGGCCATCTGAGCCCCCCCCACCTCCCCCTCCCCCCCCCCTCCCGCCAGTCGCAAGTTTTCTTTTTTTTATAGAAAGAACCATACCACCATACCAGGCGTGGTGGACCCCCACCCCCGGTAGGGAATTTCAGTGGACCCTCCCCCCGCCCCCCTTTTCAAATTCCTGGATCCGCTCCTGCATCTCTCCAACCACAACCTAAGGGGCTCATGCCAATAGGTTTTAATAACGTTAATAAATATAGGAGGCGAATCACCCCAGTAGCGTTCTAATATACCTAGAGTCCCCACATTGCACCTCTTACTAGGCCTTACAATATGGAATATAATGTTATATACTACATTGCAGACTTAACCAGGGTTCCTGGTGCCCAACGACCGTTTCGTGGGGAGGCAATAACCGGACTGTATTACTCCGCGTCCCCGCCAGCAACAGGTAGGCCTAACAACAATAACCGGACTGGATTACTCCGCGTTCCCGCCAGCAACAGGTAGGCATAACAACAATAACCGGACGGTGTTACTCCGCGTCCCCGGCAGCAACACGTAGGCCTAACAACAATAACCGGACTGTATTACTCCGCTTCCTCGATCGCCAGCAACAGGTAGGCCTAACACAAATAACCGGACTATATTACTCCGCGTCCCCGCCAGCAACAGGTAGGCCTAACAACAATAACCGGACTGTATTACTCCGCTTCCTCGATCGCCAGCAACAGGTAGGCCTAACAACAATAACCGGACTATATTACTCCGCGTCCCCGCCAGCAACAGGTAGGCCTAACAACAATAACCGGACTGTATTACTCCGCTTCCTCGATCGCCAGCAACAGGTAGGCCTAACAACAATAACCGGACTATATTACTCCGCGTCCCCGCCAGCAACAGGTAGGCATAACAACAATAACCGGACGGTGTTACTCCGCGTCCCCGGCAGCAACACGTAGGCCTAACAACAATAACCGGACTGTATTACTCCGCTTCCTCGATCGCCAGCAACAGGTAGGCCTAACACAAATAACCGGACTATATTACTCCGCGTCCCTGCCAGCAACAGGTAGGCCTAACAACAATAACCGGACTGTATTACTCCGCTTCCTCGATCGCCAGCAACAGGTAGGCCTAACAACAATAACCGGACTATATTACTCCGCGTCCCCGCCAGCAACAGGTAGGCCTAACAACAATAACCGGACTGTATTACTCGGCTTCCTCGATCGCCAGCAACAGGTAAGCCTAACAACAATAACCGGACTATATTACTCCGCGTCCCCGCCAGCAACACGTAGGCCTAACAACAATAACCGGACGGTATTACTCCGCGTCCCCGCCAGCAACAGGTAGGCCTAACAACAATAACCGGACTGTATTACTCCGCGTCCCCGCCAGCAACAGGTAAGCCTAACAACTGCAGACTGCACACGGCTTCGTCGCCGTTGTTTGCCATTGATCATATATATACACTTAACAATACATTGTATACGCGAATTGTGTATATATGCTTTACCCCATGCATACACTGACCCTGCATGACGAGATCTCAGAACGTAATTTTCTAGATAATTTGCCATTTATCCACACTCTAGCTATATACTCACAGGCACACCGGGCTAGAACAATGGGGAGTAAATTATCATGCCACTTTTTTCATGATATGGAATTTAAAGAAAAAACTGTCCGAATTAAACGTAGGCCTACTACGATTACCTCACCCACCATGTGACCCCCCCCCCCCATCTCTCAGGGTGGAGCATCGGCTACCTGACGGCAGCGGCAACCCCTACCTGATTCAGGCAGTCATCCTGGCCAGCGGCCTTGACGGTCTCGACAAGAAGATCGGTCAGTTATCAACAATGTCACTGTGGTTTGCGGTTCAGTCGAATAATGTATTCCATCATTGCTATGACAGTAGCCGTTTTCCATGCCAGCGATCACGCATAATTATATAAATATGTTAACTTAAATATGATTAGAAGTTAAAGTAAGTAAGCCTAAATATCTTGTATAATAACTTCAACCCCAACAGCTAAATATTAACCATTATCCAAACATATGGGTTCATATCTCTCACCCTCACATGTGTTCTTTCTCGCAGTACCGGGCAAGCGGTGTGACGTCTTGGTTACCGACTTCAAAGAACCCTTGGCCAAGATGCCGACCAGTCTGCAGGAAGCCATGTCGTTACTGCGGGACAGCCATTATCTGCGGCACTGCCTCGGCAATGACCTCGTCGATGGCTTTCTGTACATGAAGACCCGCGAATGGGAGGACTTCATGAAGCATTTCTCCAAATGGGAGCAAGACTACTATCTGAACTGCTGAGGGATCAAGGCATGGCAACAATGCTGATTTTACACCACCATCCATGGGAGGTCGTATATATTTATAACTGACCCATGATATCGTGAAAGTGTTTGCAGTGAACTGCATATAGACGGACGAACAGCCGGCGATGTGTGTGGACCACTGCTTTGTGTGCAAATGATTAATTATAGACACGGTCTTTATTTCACACTTGGTGTTGCTCTGTTTTACAGGGAGATTGAGCCGACCATTGCCAGAACAGTCATGAAATATATTATTTCTATGTTGTAAATCAATGTCGTGCTGCGAAAATTGATGGGATGTGTCTATTAATATATATGACTTGCATATGTGTTCTTAACAACGAACAGGAGCGGATCCAGGAATTGGTGGGGGTTGGGTTGTGGGGCGTTGGCGTGGGGGTGGGGTGAGCTTACGCAAACCTTAAAATAATTACGCAATTTTTAAAATAATTACGACCCAGTGATGGGTAGGGGGTGGGCATGACCTAGTCCACAATTCGCCGGAGTATTTCTGTGTATTCCACTAACCCTCCTTAGAATTGCCATAGATGGATTTTGTGTAGCAAATGAGGAAAATGCATACAGCAAATATGTCGATGGACATGCAGTACCACTAATAATATAGATGAAATAAGAATATATATAATTCTTGAAACCTTATTAACGTTGCTGCACAGGTTCGTTGTGAAACAAAACCGAAGTATGAGTGTGTGTCGGGAAAGGGCCCTTAGTTATCGCCTGCACGAATTACTGACTGCGTTCACGCGACAATAAGTGCACAAAGAAATATTCCCGACCGCACAAGTTGAGTATGTATAACCATGGTAAACAAGTGTTTTAAGAAGCTCAACATACATCATCACGAGGACATAGCAAATGGACCGGGAATTCAAATTTGTGACATTTATCAATGCCTATCAGTTGTATATTACGCAATTGATAACATAAACTATATTGTGGATGTTGCTTCCGTGTTTCTATTATTATATTAGAGATTACAATAAACAACTTACGCTTTGATGTCGCTTTGTATTTAATTGCCACGGAACTCATCAAAGTTACAAAGAACATTAAATCACAAATTCGATCATTTTCTTGATTATGGCTGCTTACTTATTTCCATCACTGAAACCAGATAAGCTTTTGTCAACATTGCTTTCATTGGTAACCCCCCCCCCCAGCCTTTATTGCATACATCGGTAAATATCTGAATTAATCGAACCCCCTCCTTGGTTGTTGCTTCTGAAGCTCCGAATGATTAAATATTCACACTTGATAAACAACTTAAATCAGCCCGAAATACGTCTAACTGAATGATCCTTTCAAACGCTATAAAACCATACTCCAACGACAAAGAAATTTCAAAACAAAATACTTTCAACATATATCACTTTTATTTCAACTCGAAATACCTCACACTATACATAGCAAATACTTCTACAATATCAACCCGTGTAATATTTATGCACTATATTCTGTGGCGAATATTAAAACATCAAACGCACGTGGATAGGTTCTTCAGTGCCAGTCTAAAGTTTTTCATCCTGCATATTAGTATCCGGAAAATACGTGAGTAGCAGATCAATAATTGGCTGAGAGTTACGCGTTGATGTAGCTTTCCTTATTACAGCAGGATGTTTTGTCTCTTGTACAGTGGTATCACAGCTATGCTAGCAGAAGAGTACGGAAGGCTCATGTTAACGTGGTTACTGATATACAATGACAACATAAATATATCATGCGACTTTCCAAATAACGTTTGCTTTTATTTGTAAATGTGGCTTTAAAAGGAGATCAAATGCTACATTAATTCAAAATTGCGTGAAACAAATATCGGATAATTGTGTTATTTTTCTCATATGCAATGATCAAATATTAGGAAAAGGTATAATTGAAGATCGATCTCTGAACAAGCTCGACATTTTAACAATCAAACTTCACTCACAATAATGTACCACGCTGGTAATCCACTCCGTGGTCAAACATCGGATTCCGTGTAAACATCTGACTCATACATAACTCCTACGCCCTACACCATTCAGTGCTCAAGCATATTACCCGCTTACCACTCAATTAGCTCTTCTACCCTTCGCTCTACCACACACCTTACAGCCGAGTAACAGATTCTGTTTAAAATGATACAAAGCAGACACTGCCGAAATAAAACATATATGTAAATAAATACCTGACACGTGACCCAATGCCGCGCAAACTGAGGGTAATGGTAAGTTATTTACCAAAAATAAAAAAACAAAAACATGTAGGATCCCATTTATGCCCAACAGACAAACAAGTTTCAACAACTACTCCGGAAGAAATGAAGCAGCTAAATTAATCACATTCACGAGATTACAACAGGTCGAACATTTGTTGTGTTGAACATTTGCGGCAAGCAGACAGGTTTAATTAAGGAGTCTAGCGCTGGGGTTGTAGGCGGGTGTCTTAAGAGTCGTCGGTCTTCTTGTTGAAGACGTAGTCTCGTAACAAGGTGTAGGCCACGCCCATTGTAATGGCGCCCACCACCATGCTCTGCGCGCGCACTCGCAGGTGCATGAGGTACACAGAGGTGGACATCTTGCCTCTGTTCTTGAAGTTGTAGCCTCCGTACGCGACCATGCCGATCGTGGCGACGATACCTGCGTGAATTATAAGATTAAGTCATGGTACAAAACTATATTTGCATAGCCAACAATATGAATGCAATATTGACAAGCACTTAGCGCCAGGCCACCCACGTACAGGTATTTAAGATAATGTGCGAAATCATGGAGGAAATGACATATAAGTTATATTGAAAAAGAAAAGAGACAAAAAAAAATTCTCAAGTGACTACTACGTGACTACATCGTAGAATTTTTAGATCACGTGCGTCGCGTATGTTGAATCAAGGCTCTCTCGCTTATAAGTGTGTACGTGTGTTAGAACCCAAAACGTCATGGCAACGAAAACGTCAGACCATGGTAGAACGAAATATACAGCTTTAAGTTCGACTTCAACCATCCCGGTTGTCGCTCACACAACCTTCCGTGAAGATTCTGAAGGAGACGGAGCGGAGTGATTGGTTCACAATTAGTGATCTCTTTTGGAGGCCGAAATTTGCTAATGAAGGCGCAGGAAAAAAAAGGAAATCTTAGTTACTGCCTCATATATTCATTGCCCCGATCAATAGACAAGGCGATCGAGGCATAGTGTGAAACTGTACATTTGCGTCAAGATGGCGCGCTTGCCGTGTGGATCGATGTTTTCGTCCCTATGACGTGTTGGGTGCTAACATACGTGCACCGCGCGAAATTGTCATGCGTATAATGAACTATTGGTCAAAATACTAAATCTGGTGCTTTTGAAAAAGGAATTTCCCAACGTATACAGGATCCATTGAGATCTCGTCCAGTTTAACCTCACACTGCTACCACAACGAGAAGATCAAGCTCAGATTAAAGATCGTCAAATTTAGTGTTGCTGATGCCTATAATGGCTATATATTGGCAAGATAGCATTGCTCTATCACAAATATGATCTCAAATGGGACAATAAAGACCTGTTGCTCACATCTTAAATATACATTCTGTACGTGAAACTCTTGACGAGATACAAATATAGGTATTAGATAATGTCTGAACTTACATGATAAGTGATTAGGCGACTTGGATTTATCGCAACATTCTTTGAGCCTACTAAAAATTAAGAACCTTAACTTTGATTATTATATATCACAAACATTATATTTGGCCATTATAATTGCCATTTTTTGACTTGTTTGAACCATAAACACCTGGATGCAGAAGCAATTAAGGCTGTATACACATGTAGAAACATTAATTGCATACTGGGGAGAGGAAAATTGGGCTCCAGCCAGGCCCGAATCCTATGAAAATACTAATATAATATACCGGTAACTTTTTCCCGAAAACATAATCACAAATCTATTCCTGGGTCTCGTACAGTAGACTTTTATTTTGTAGCTTTCCAATTGTACTTACCAAGTGGGACCATTGGGTTTTCCTTCACTTTTGCCATCATCTTGCCAGACTGAGATTCATCAACGTAGACAGGTATATCCTTAGGGGCCGCCATGATATTTGCTGGTACAGTTTCTGAAAAATAATTAATTACTGTATACAGAATATGGAAAAAACATGGTTTATGGTAGATTGAGATTGACATAATCTAGCAGACACTACAAAATCAGTGACGAAAAAGAAACTTAGTTTTCAACAAATTTCTTGTTAATTTATAACTGATAACTAACTCCATAGTTAGTTTTCAACCAGTGCTCAACTTTTTCTTTAGGCAAGTGGATTGCCATCTAAAAACTAGTTGAAAACTAACTTTTATCACTTTGGGTCAGTGAAAAAATTGCCAGTTTTGGTAAGCATAAAAAATTAACCTTTTGGAAAAATGTTCAATAAAAGCAATAGGAAGTTATTGCTGAAACCAGCCAAATCCATAAGACAGAGAGAGAGTGGCTCGATAGCTCAGTGGGTTAGAGCGTCCTGAATATATAACCAACCTTTACCCATACAGGTACTAGGTAGACTCAAGATCAGGATATAACTTATCTCTAAATATAGGTAGTTGTCAGTACCCAACAGTATATCTGTATATATGCTTAGCCTAAGACTAAGTTAGACACAGGCGCCTACAGGCGTACAGCTTGTCAGGCAGTAGTGGTTCACTTTTGTCTAAGGGTCTAAGAGTTAATGATAAAACTCTACAAAGGAATTCAAACCTATGACCCCTTACAGAGATGTAAATGGTATCACCCAGTGATGTCACAGTAAACAGTGAATGGCGCCATCAAGCCGACCAGCTGCTTCAAAGTGCGGCAAAGCCACATTTGCTTATAGTTTATTTGCACGGGTCTCAGAAAACGTGAGTTGACATACACTTATTAGGCCCCGACTTGAAGTTCACACAGAAAGTATTTTTTTCCACAAATCAGTGAATATTTTTTTGTAAACAGGAAATTTTGTTGTCCGGAGAGTTTCTGTTGCGTCCATAGTATGGTATGATAATACTTTTTGCCATGCCAGCTTGCCTGACAAGCTGTATTTCATCACGCCTCCAGTTTTATTGTCCTTTTGAATGGATCTACCTTAATGAGGTTAATAAGACTTGAAATGAAGTAAGTCTATCAAATGCTTACAATCTATTTTTGGGCCTGTCCACCTTAATTTCCATGGTAACAATCGCTATTACCATCATTTTAATGTAATATCTGATATGTAACCCCCCCCCCCCTCCATCATGTGGAATAGTCATGTACGGATTTGCATGTACGTGTTAACCCTACTGGCATACATGACCATTACAAGCTCTATGCTTTTAATGGCTATGGCTAAAGTCAAACTTCAAAGTCATAAATGCCGTAGACATACGTTTCGGCCCATATTTTCTCGGAATTTGCCTCTATCACTCTCAAAATCCATGATGTGAGAAAAGCAACACTAGACCATTTCAATGATACCAAACTTACGTTTGTAATGTGATGTTATCCTTTTTTATGACACAAAGAATATTTCTCCATGCTGACCTGCCATTGGCAGAAAACGCTCTGTCGCCAAAATACTAAAATACATGTCATAAAATGATGGTTGCCATGGCGCCGATCATGCTTTGAACAATACATGCTCTATATTTATACCAGCCACGAGGATGCCATGGCAACTATAGAGCCTTTCATTGTCTGTGATTTAGTCTATTTGCGAAAGTGTGTCTGCTGCCAATGGAGTGTCAGCATGGAGAAATATTGTTTGTGTCTTAAAAAGGGATAACATCGCAGTACACACGTAAGTTTAGTATCATTAAAATGGTCTAGTGTTGCTTTCTCACGTCAGTGATTTTGAGAGTGATCGAGGTAAATTCGCGGAAAATATGGGCCGAAACGTGTGTCTACGGCATTTATGACTGACTTTTTTTTTACCTGTTTACGTAGATTACGTGTGAAACTGAAAGCGACAACGCCTGTCAAAAAACTGAACCTGGTTAGAGATCTTATCATGTGTAAGCTTACCACAAAAACATTAAGTTTACTATGATTTAGGCCTACCTTTCGAAAGCCTTTCGAGATCCGTCAAAGCAACTGAACTGGAGCAGATACGAAATGAGCCCGCTATGCGCAATGTCACAAGTTCGCCCGGTTATAAACGTGCTTCCCTCGTCGCTCAATGAAATGACGTCACAGCAGCGTGAAGGTCGTGTCCCGTGGAATTCCTAAAATCACGTTGTCACGGAGGCCTGACCTTGACATCCAGTTACAGGCACGATCGGTTTTCAAATCAATGAAGCCCACGTTATGAATACAAATATTGTAAAATTCATATCAGGCACTCTTGCCATTTAACTGTAAGTTTTTTCATCGGATTTTCTTATTTTATACGAAACTTTAATCAAGATCAATATTTAGCCTTACTTGATACGGCTTGTTTCCGGTTCACTTGAACTTCCGTTCAAAACATCAACATCACATGAGCGATTACCATTACGATGGGCAAAGCTTAGTAAGCTTAGGCCTATAGTATAGCTATAGACTGAAAGGTTTTGACATCGATTTGTACAATTTCAGTTGCGAGGAACCATCCCTCATGGCAAACAGATCAAGAGAGGAGGAACTCGTGGAGAATCTTGCTAAACTTTTGAGAGAAAACGGTAGGATCAAGGCCGTTACAGACATCGTCATCGTTCTTATAGTTATACCGGAAACTGGCCCAAACCGACCGAACCGGCTTGCAACACCAAGCAGCAAGCATGTTGAAGACGTATGATGTTGATGTAGCATAAGTCAAGTTAGAGATATGTCTGATAGTAATTGTATTTATTGCCACCAATAACAGATAGATCTATGCCTGTCTTCTGTCTGCAGAAGCGTCTTAAACTGCACCATCTTGTTTGTTCACCAAATTTATACTAATTTCACAGGCCACATCATTATACAGAAACTGACTGAAACCGGCCTGAATATACCAAAACTGTGGTACATGGAAAAGATTAACTTTACAGAAGGTTGATTTCGGTTGAGATCTGGTTACACTTATACTTGGCACAAGTGCCCCCAGGCATGCCCACTTCTCTAGGGGCACAACGGTAACAATGTTAAAATCCTTCGACGTTAGTAGGGAATCGACTGTAGCTTTTATTATAATGTGGGCGCGTACAATAATAGTGCTTACGTATTCTATATACCTTGTTCTATCTTCTGACATCAAGAAAGTGTGTCAACACTAGATTGTTGCAGTCATATTTTCGCGAACAAATGTTGGAGCATGCGACTTTTCCCTACCAACCGCCATGCATATGCAGCGCCACCTGGCGAATCCCGCCACCATTTGAACCATCTGTAGCCTGGGTCCCAAACTTTGTAACAGTCAATGACTCGTGAAAGAGGGCTCTGCTGTTGTCCTTAAGTTCACAGTGTGTACGACTGACAAGGCCCTCTAGCGGAGAGTCTTATGCTAACAGGGAGGAGGAACCAAGTCGCATTCACAGGTACCTGCATCCGCCCAAAACAAATATGGCGGACGGCTGGTCGGGAACAGTTGTGTGCTCCAACATTTCTTCACAAAAATATAACAGAAATAACCTAGTGTCGACACACTTTATTGATGTCAGATGATAGAACAAGGTATATGGAATATGAAAACACTATGATTGTTCGAGCACACATTATAATAAAAGTTACACTCGATTCCCTACTAACGTCGAAGGATTTTAACATTGTTACCGTTGTGCCCCTAGAGAAGCGGGCTTACCTGGGGGCATTTGCGCCAACACTTATACCTACATAGAAGAATGATATAAGGTAGAAGCATAAAAGGGTGGAATCAGCCATAACGGTTGAATACATGTACCATCTTGTTTATCACGTTTGCGGTGTCATTCGCTGCCAGGTGGAGCCACTTGTTGACTACGGGTAAACACAGAAGGCACAACATCTAAGTGGAGTATATCTTGACGTGAATCAATTTATTCTTTATAAAATCAAACCAGACCGGCATGAAAATTTACACTAATATATATATATATACATATATGTTAATGACACCATGCTTGCATCTATACCACTCTAACTTTCTTCGGTGTTAAATTGCTCATTTAAATTACCTGAGGTATTGGCATCTCTCACAAAAGATGTCAAGTACTCAGTTAAATTACCTGAGGTATTGGCATCTCTCACAAAAGATGTCAAGTACTCAGTTAAATTACCTGAGGTATTGGCATCACTCACAAAACTGATGATAATTACTCAATTGAATTACCTGGTGAGGTGTTGGCGTCACTCACAGAAGGTTACAATTGCTCAATTGAATTACCTGAGGTGTTGGCATCACTTACAAAAGGTGACAATTGCTTATTTGAATGACATCAAGTGTTGGCATTGCTCAATTGCTCATTTAAATTACCTGAGATGTTGCAAGGCATTGCTCAGAAAAGGATTGTTCCCCATGTGGAGATGTCCCCCCTGTATCTATCATAATTGCACTGTACACATGTATGGAACAATCTCAATCTCATGTACAAACTCATGGAACACCAACAGTAGACAGTGCTACAGTTTATGCAGTTGTGTCTAACAGGTGCTGGCACCTGGTGGTCACTGAAAGAGTAAATTTGTAAACAAACAAGATGGCATGCATTACCAGTTTAAGCCACTTCCGCAGACAGAAGATAGGCATATCTGCTTTTAGTGGCAATTAATATTAGACATATCTGAACTAATGCTACATCCAGATCATATGTGTTTTTAACATGCTAGAGGCTTGGTTTTGGTATATTTATGCAGGTTTCTGTCAGTTTCAGTATAATTATGTACCGGCTTCCAGGTGCTAGCACCTGTTATACATTGATACACAACAGCGTAAAATGTGGTGAACCAGGGTATTCGACAGAGACCTGCTGATTGGGATGGAAGTTTCAATTGTGGGCAATTTTACTGACAGCTGCTATTTACCCACTCAAAAATATTACACTGATGACATTATGATGCAACAAAACTGGGTGGCATTATTCTTCATATTTTTTACTTTACTTTACCTGCCACACAGTATACACAGTATCCTGGCACTGGTAGACCCTTGATTGACTCCAAGCTCCATAGTTAGTTAAAACACCCCACTCCATACCCATTGATGACCCCTCACACCTCCATGCTTCTTGGAAATTGCCAAAATACCAGTTTGACTGAGCTTGTAGCAAACTTCCTAATGGAAGCCACAGCTTTAAAAAAGTAGTTTGTATGATATTTTTCATGAACACCTGTTCAAAGAAGCTGCGCCGTGTTAGCGGTCCTGACTAGTTAGAAAATATATAACAAACACCACACATGTATTTTTCCTTTCATTAAATCTTTACGATTTACTTTTAAATAAGATGGACCCGGTTGTGCAGTGAACATTTTCGGTTAAAATGCCAAATTACAGACATCAGTAATTAATATTATATTAATAATATATGCGATGATGCTCTAAATTAACAGCTTTTCATGTTATTTGTAACAGTTATGGTACTTAATAAGTACATCATCATGTACTGCTACATCACAGTCAGATACCTTAATTAGTTTGTTATTGTTGTACCTTTGAACTGTGTGTGTGATGAGACAGATTCTTTATAGAATGACTGCACTATGCATGAATCAAAATGGATATGATCAATGATGTCAGTCATTGGAAGAAGCCATAGGTTAAGGTCAAATGTGATGAACCATAGTACATTATTGCTGTTTTACTTTTCTCACAGGTGAGCGCATTCTGTCTGGTGCCAGCAAGTTATGCTTAACAACAAACAGTCTCCAGCTCCTTAATGCTGGCTTCTCGTCTATCCAAGATGAAGATTTCAGTGCCTCCTTTGAGGCTCTCCCTGGCAGCAGTCCCAGGGTGCCACTCTACCATGAGATACAGTTCCTCTATGACTTTGTGCAAAAGACACCTGGACTCAAAGTTAGTGACATAAATCAGTTAATATATCATGTCACTATATACCTACATAGGCAACTGGCGGTGACCTCATAAATGTGACATAACTCCTGTAGACTTTATATGATATAACTGCTGAGAAATAAATGTGAGAAAGTTAAAGACTCTCTTTGTGTTGTGCAAAATATAATAGATATTTTAATGTTACAAGCTCTTCTGGAGCTTTACTATCCGCTAATGTTTCCCTGTTTGGTTGGCTGGATGGGATTAAGCAGGGATACAGGGGAGGGGGGGGGGGGGAGGGTGAGAGGCCAAAGTCCGGGTGCGGCTTATAATATGTAGTTTTCCGGAAATGGTTCTGGGTGCCGGTTTTGAGGCCAAAGTTGTCGTGCGGCTTCTAATATGTATGCGGCTTTAAATAGGCAGTTTACGGTACTACTAAAAATGATGATGACAATGAATGAATGCCTTAACCTTCTACACTGGTATCTATTTTTAGATTATACACAATGCAGTAACACTCAGAGGACGTGTAGACATTGGCGGATTCCGGTCATTGGAGGTGCTGGAAATCAAGAAGACGCCATTACACCTTGTGGTCGGCCTCAGGAAAGCCAGGAACAAGCTGGGCACGATCATCTGTACACGATGTCTCTCCCTTATAATGGTACAGCCACCATTCTAGTGTCCTGTTCCTAAAGCTTAGCCGTCGTATTGCTCATGTTAATTGCAGAATGCATTTTTTGTCTAATTTCCTGAGATATATATATATAAATAATTATTAAGTAACAAATTGAAAAAAACAACAGACAAATATATACTACATGTACCGGTTTTTTTATGTTAAATATTCCTTTTTCGAATTCTCGATAAGAGGACAAAATGACAATAATCATTGTCATGCACTCACATATATATGTGTGTTTATTTGGTGATGCATAACAATATATTTTAATAATTTAACTCTCGGATCTTAATTGTGGGTTATTTTTGGATTGGAGAAATGGGAGATCGGTCTGGCGATGGCGCTTCATGTCACGTTGCAATCTCGTCTCACGAATTGTGAATATTTGTTTCATCAGGAACTGTTCGAGACTTGTGGAGGAGACCTGAGCTCTCCCATGTCTTGGCCCGAGCTGCACTCCGCCTACCTCTACTTCAACGATATCACGGAGCTAGACTCATCACTGGTATGTTTGAAGGTCATGCACCCTCTAAACTAAGTCAATATCGTGCTAGCCATATAACCTTCGTACAACGTCAGTTCTGTCTCACTATTTCGTTATCCGTTATTTGTGCGATGCGTGCTGGGAACCGCCTAGGCCTAGCTAATACCCATGCTACGGCAGTTTGTTTTCCATGGAAATAATGTCATGTTTTGGAATAATTAAAGCAAATTATACTCGCTTGTAGTCGAAACTTAATACCCACTTACTGACGTTGCTCCCCTTCCGAAACTGGGTGTCTCAACGATTAAAAGCGAAATCTGCATGAGGGTTTAATCAAACAACTCCCGATTGTCAGTTGAATCGTGGCCATGTTTTCACTGCAGCGACTTTTGCCCATGTTACAAGTGTTGGACCTCAGTCACAACAACATCAAGGACCCCGAAAACTACTTAGAGGTAAGCGGTCCCATTTAGTGGAGACTTAAATGATGGAAGAAAATGAAACTTTTACCATGTTGACAAATGACATATTATTCAAGCTGATTGAGGTGTCTAATAGTGTAGACCCATAGAAGAAAGTAGCCTCGTATGGTGACTAATGAAGTGTTTTCTGACAATGATTTTTAAATTGAACATTTCTGTAACTCTTGATACATATGTAAGTATTATGCCTTATTTAATACGTACTTACAAATACGGTGATCCACCGTCTTGTGCAAACGAACGGGCTTCAATTAGCATAGCTCAAAAACTCCTGCCGGTTATAATATTTATATGAATGCCCCCCCCCACTCCCACCTCCAATAATGTAATACATTTGATTTCAGTACCTGACGGAGCTTTCGGTCATCAACCTTGGCTACAACACTATTGAGAAGGTTCCATCCTTATCCCTGTCGTCCAAGAACAAACTACGAACGCTGATACTCAGAAATAACTGTCTAGAAAACATAGAAGGTAACGTGGTTGGCGGTTGGCCTGCTGGAGCCGGTACATAGACCAGGCTCATTGTACATGTACATGCAAATGAAGGCTTTCAACAAAACATATCACTTAAATATAACTTGTAAGGTGTCATCTTCCATCAGTTTAAAGTACAGTGGAGTATAAAGAGAAAGTGACATCTAATGCAAGATCTAACTGCTCTTCTCTCAAGCATTATATAAATACAACAGCTGTGGTAGTTCTTGGCAAGTCTCCATCGAAAGTTTTTCGAAAGCTGGCCTGTTTATAATTGGATTTTTGGTATGGTATCTATACCAGGTTACGATTTACTAAAGTTCTCGCACCCATTCTGATTTTTTTGTAATTTTTTGGCTTCTGGAGATACGCAAACGTTCTCAATTGGCATATGTTTTTTTGTATTATTATAGGTATTCAAGAGCTCACTGGTTTAAGGGAACTCGACCTGGCCAACAATTGTCTGTCCCACCACGCGCTGTTGGAACCCCTCTCGCCTCTCCAGAGGATAGATCAGGTAACCGATGGGGCTTGGGCACTGCACGTGTTTGTAACAACGACGCTGTGGACATGGGAGCCTCAGCTAGTTAGGAGGTTGCTCGGCAGATCAACATGCCATTGGTTCGCGCAGGATATGAGCCTTGGGCACTACACCTGCATCTAATAACGTCTCTGTGGGTATGGGGGCCTCAGCTATTTTGCAGGTTGCTCTGCAGATCAATTTATCGCGGAGGATATTTATCACAGTTTAGCTTTCATGACTGCGCATTACTGGCAACGTTTTGTTTCATTTCATTTTTCTATGGTCTATAATTTTATTTTCAATGTATTTATTTCTGATAACGACTCGTTGGTCCACGGTTTGTAGCTTCAGCGAGGATGACATGTATCAGCTTTTGTATATTTGTGATGTTACGTGTGGATGAATGGTGTTTTCAAGTTGACATCAAATACGAGATACCATTTGGGATTAATCTTCTTATTTTCAATCGGTCACAATGGGATTAACCAATGCCTTGCAAAAGTACATTGCATCATGCAAAAGGAGAAATCAAACACACCTCATCTAACATAAAATGTCGATGCCATGAACAACTTTTTCTCCGTTCTTTCATTTAGTGGTCTGCTATACTGCGTTTCAGGCAATGCTATGTGACTGTCACAGGGATGCCATTGTAAATAACGCATTTTTACAGTATAAATGCCAAATAATTATGCTATTGTTAAAGATGTACTTATCGGTATTTTGCTGTATGTTGTGCCGTGGTGGCCGATATAAAGCCCATGCTTTTATATATTTCTGTTAAAGATTAACTGATGATTCTCCCCACTATTTTTCAGCTCATTGTGTTGGGTAACCCACTCAGTTACCATCCCCATCATCGCGTTAAAACGGTTGAAACTCTCCACCCTTCCGTTGTGAAAAAGGTAAGTCTTAAGTTTTAACAATAATATCCTCATCATCATGTAGCCAATGAGCTTGAGCCCCCATGAAAACTGATGGGGTTTCAAATGTGTTTTTCTGCGTGTGGATTCTCTATTATCGTATCAATATTGTAATAATTTCCCATATCATCCCTGTAATTGTCTCCAGTGGCTCCTTGGCAGTGTTTAGCCCTTGTAAAAGTAGCCTAAAACACCGATTCATCCATCCATTTTTCGGGGGGAATTCATGATTCTGCTGTGACGTAATCATATCAGCGGTGGCTTACATGTGGTGCACCGCTTGCCCCCGTTGATGACGAAACGTCTACTTTTTCAGATTAACCTTGATGGGAAGTTACTGAATGAGTTTGAACTGGCGGTGAGTGGCTTTACTTACCAGCCTTTTCGTCTGCGGTAAAAGATGGACGTGGAATATTAGTTAAATATATAATATTGTGAAGTAAAATTATATATGACTGGAAAGGAAACTAATATTTTGAAATAAGGAAATGGATATCATTGTGTTTTTGTGTGTGCTGCTTATATTTTGTAAGTTAACGTTAACGACCATGTAATCCGTGTCGAGTAGTCGAGAGAAGCCAGCATGCCAGCCATTCCTATACCTCCATCTATCCATCCGCACATTCATGCATTCATTCATCCATCTATCCGTCCACCACAGGGATCCTCCCAAACTCATTTGCTGAGGCATCTGCATCTGGTGAGGGGGGGGGGGGCGATAGCTTAGTCGGTTGGAGCGCTCGCATTGACTGCTCTGGCCACCTAAGAGCCTAACAGCACGTGGGTCGGTGGTTCGCGCCCCGCTGTGGCCATGTCTGTGTGGTCACAGGATAAAGATCCCATGTCCGTCTTCGTAAAGAGTAGTGGGTTGCCCCCGGGGACATGGCTCCGCTCTCCCTTCCTTCTCCCATTGACGCGATATGACCAAAAGTGGTTAAAGCGTCCTGAATATACTCCCAACCAACCAACGCGCATCTGGGGCATTCAAACCCATTCCATTGTGCCGGGAGATTTGTTGGTCCAACTTAGCAACAGTGCGGCCTAAGCACCAGTATTACCATCCATTCATCCGTCCAGCCATTCATCCATCCGTCCAGCCATCCATCCATCCATACATCCATCCGTCCAGCCATTCATCCAGCCATCCGTCCAGCCATTCATCCAGCCATCCGTCCAGCCATTCATCCAGCCATCCGTCCAGCCATTCATCCAGCCATCCGTCCAGCCATTCATCCAGCCATCCGTCCATCCATCCATCCATCCATACATCCATCTTTCCAGCCATTCATCCATTCACGATATTCACCGTGCTTAACATGTCGAGTTACTTTTATAGCACGTGAGGCGACCCATACCGGCCGAGGTCCCTCGCTCGCTGGGAATGCGCCACGCCAACAACCCGGCCCACGGCGGCACCCCCTCCCCGAACAGCCTGCCCAGGGCCCTGGACGGGGCCTCCACACAGGAAGAGAGCGACACGGTAAGGGGACGGACTGGAAAATGTGGTGAATGTCAACGGGTTGATGGGAGGTGAGGTCACCCCGACGTCGGGTAGACTGCGCTCTCTCATAATAATTACGCAAAGTTACTTGGAAAAAACGGTTTATGGTTTGTCCCCAGGAAGACGGTATCAATGTTTTTAAATTTGGAGGCGGAGCGGTAGACGGCAGATCGAAGGGTGATAATCTGTGACCTCTAACCTTTGACCCGGTTTATGTTGCAGACGTGGAGTGCCCCCGGGGGCGGGAGTCGGGGCGGTAGACAGCAAAACGAAGCGCCATCATCTGTGGCCTCTAACTTTTGACCTGGTTTCTGTTACAGTCGCGGAGTGCTCCCGGGGGTGGGAGGCGGGGCGGTAGACGGCGGAACAAGGCGAGTCGGAAGGCGCGGAGAGCCACCATCTCTGACCTTGAAGCGACCTCCTCAGCGGCTTCCTGCGAGCCGTCCTCGTATGACAGCAACAAGAGTAAGTACCGAGCACGTGTTTACTTTGATGACAGAACATAGAGCGCTCCATCACCACATTTATTTTATTTCCAGGGTACACATAGTCAAACTGAAGCTGGACCAGAAGTACAAAGATAACTACATGTAAATGCATTTTGTGGTTGAGTGTTGAAAGTCTGAATCGAAGCCTGTGTGGTAAAATTCTGACCTGGTATTATGCTATCCTTGTATAATCGTTTTCATGAAGACTGAAGCGGTTTCTGTTTCTTTCACCAACGTGTTAATGTCTCACCTGTTGTGGGGCAGAGGATAATCTACTGTTCAGAGACAATGAAAAAAGGGTTTTAACGATATATCACGTGCAACAGCTCGATATCTATAATGCTAAAACTTTGCTACCGTTCAGCGGCCTGCAAAAGGGCCGGCGCGATAGCTCAGTAAGCTAGAGCGCTCGCATTGAGTGCTCTGGCCACCCGAGAGCCTAACGGCACATGGATCGGTGGTTCGCGCCGCGCTGTGGCCATGTCTGTGTGGTCGCAGGATAAAGATCCAATGTCTTTCTTCGTAAAGAGTAGGGGGTTACCTCGGGGACATGGTCCCACTCTCCCTTCCTTCTCCCATTGTCGCGATATGACCAAAAGTGGTTAAAGCGTCCTGAGTAACCAACCAACCAACCAGCCAGCGGCCTGCAGAAGTATGCGTGACAAAAAGAGACCATCCATTACTTGTTTTCTAAAGTTATCGATGTTCTTTTACTTTGTTTTCAAACATATTCCTATATTTCGATTCATGTGTTCACGAGTGACCCGTGGCCCAGTAGGCAGCGTGTTATTGTCGAGAATCCTCTGTTAGGCAACCCCAAACGTCCGGTGGCGTCCGGTTCGAGTCCCAATAATTGCAAATGTATTCCGTTTGTGCAGGATAGAGATCGCAAAGAGTCAGGAGATAATCTCAGAGACTTTGCCTTTGTCTACGTTGAATTTCTCATTTTTGCGATATGACCTAAAGCGTCCTACTCAGAAAAACCCTACTCAAATGTACTGAGGTGTTCCGATTAATGTTCGTCCCACCTTCCTGTGCTTGTGAATGCTCTCCTCTGAATAACTGAATTGCTCCCCCTGTGGTCGTGCAGGTGATACGCTCGGCAGCTGCTACTTAGACATGAAGAAACAAGCGGAGATGAATCGACAAGAGCTCGGCCCTGGTTGGCTACAGACCCTCGGTCGACAGACGCTCCCAGCCAATGAGGACGCGGGACAGACAGGCGAGGTGGTGACTGGTGCCCGGCTGCCGGTCGTATCATTCTGCGGAGTCGACGGTAGCGCGCCACGTGGTGGCGACGGTGGGGGCGGCGGTATCACAAATGGGACGACGGCGGTATGCGGGAACCCAGCCTACAGCAAGGCAGCCGGCGCCGTTGAGTCTCTGTTTGTGGACCCCGCGCCCGGCGGTTCTGTTAGCCGTTCTTTGGCCTTGACCTTGAGTGCGGAGAAACATGTGGCGACACTTAATGGGAAACCAGTGGAGAATGGCCAGCCAACCAATGGTGAAGCGCCACATAGCGATTTCTATCACCACCCATCGGCGCCTTATAGTGACGTCTCGCAACTCGCCGTGGACAAGGAGAGGCCAGAAGTGGCGCCTCCTAGCGAATGCACACGCGTTGACGTGGACAGCCAGCCAAAACATGCCACGCCATCTGGCGAATGCACGAAAAATGATCGTAAAAAGACGACACCTCCGCGGATCGAAACCAAAGACATTTCGTTCTCGTGGAGACACGACAGCGACCTTGAAGAAGATTACGGTATGTGTTTTCACATTTTAACTTTTTATTGAGGTTTATCGGCACTTTCAGCCTGTAAGGCTATATCGTGCCATGTGTGTCACAATACGAGTTGTTGCTACACTCACGATCTACTAGATCAAACACTATTTTAGGGATATGTGTGATATCAAAATAACGCTAATTTCCAGAGAATTAAGCTATTTTGTTGGCCCGCAGCAGCCCACAATTAAAGAGCTACTGAAAGTGGATGATGGGTCCATGAAGTGTGTAGTGCCTTGGTAGGCCTCTATCACTATTATGGTGTCTTCATCTCTATGAGGGAACCTCCATAGCTAAGAGGGGCCGGCGCGACAGCTCAGTGGGCTAGAGCGCTCGTATTGAGTGCTCTGGTCACCTGAGAGCCTAACGGCACGTTGGTCGGTGGTTCGAGCCCCGCTGTGGCCATGTCTGTGTGGTCGCAGGATAAAGATCCCTTGTCTTTCTTCGTAAAGAGTAGGGGGTTACCCCCGGGGACATGGCTCCACTCTCCCTTCCTTCTCACATTGACGCGATATGACCAAATGTGGTTAAAGCGTCCTGAATAACCAACCAACCAACCATAGCTAAGGCGGTTTAACAGGTCGTGGCTTGGCACCCTTGCACCTGAATCGTGGGGGCACATTTAATGCAACCCCAGCTCATTGTCTCGGGTAATGTCTTGGCCCAATTTAACCCCCATGGGCACAAACGTGGCGTTAAACACCAACGCTTCATTTTAATCTATACAATCACGAGGAACATCACCTAATAGACCGACCCATTCTCCGAGCTAAGCCCCGCCCATGCTTGAGTCCTTTTCCCTCAATCGTGAGTATGAAATGGACAATCATGGCTGATGGAAGGTACAAACGAGAAGTACTCATCCCTGAAACTGACAGGAAAGTGACATGCTGCTTTGTTCGTCCGATTTGTTTGTCCGACGTAACGCACGTGGAGGACCTTTTCCCACCTCCTGATTGGATAAAAGCAACAGTGACGTCAGTGAATGATTGACAGCCTGGATGGGTCTATTCATCTACGGACCGTTGTGACCAAATAGCTATAGGCGAGCTACAAACTTGTAAACGTCAATGACAATCCCACTCTGACATCGGTAATGGCAATTTACACGACAACCGACTCCTAATGTTTCTTTCTATTATATTACCCTACAGGTGCAGAAAGTGATCCGTTTATCGTCAACATCTTGAACCCGGACAGTCTCACCGTCGATCAGGATCACTTCCTGGTGACGGTGGCCGAACGCTACCTCCTGGAGAAGGACATCGACGGTGACGTCATCCACGCCCTTGACCTTCGCTGCTTGTGTAGCGCCGAAATCGTACCCGATCCACGTAGAGGGCGGAGCGCTGCCACAGAAAGCCTTGCGCACCCCGTGGTGCAATTGGCTCTCGACTATGTGAAGCGGGATAAACAAGAGAGAATATACATCATGGAGGACGCCATGAACGCTGAGGTAACGTCTTCATGTATACAGCATGAGAAATGTGATTGGTGGGTTGGTTTATTGACGTATATAAGGCCATCGACCCTTATTACACAATTTTGTGTCATATTTCATCTCGTGAGAGATGGAGGTGGAAAAGGACATGTGGAAAAAATATATGTACGACATATGTATGAAGAACCCTACTGTCCCTTTTTACATGGACGATATTAATTATTCCCCGTAGGTTATCGGCTTTAAATATATAGCACACAAGTTGCCGCGGTTCATCAATGCTATTTGTGCTCATTAAGTCAATAAATAGTGCGAATCAGAGAGATGACTTTTCTAAGGTGTATATAATGTGTAGTCCATGTAGGACCTTCTTGGGGTATTGAAGAGCCTTAACTCAATTGTTTGGTCAGCACGCTGAACTGCATTCAGATCGTGGGTTTGGGTGATGGCAAATCTCATTCAACCCCGTCTCATTGTCCCCGGGAGGTTTCTTCGCTCGGAGATTTCTTTGTAGAGTCCGCAATAAACTGCTGCATGCAGAAGTAATTCACGCCGTAAGAATCTGTTTCCTTACCTGTATGTGTATGTATTTTTTAGTTCTCATTTGCGTCGAAACGTAGATTGAGAAGGTATATTGATGTTGAATATGAATGTGGCCTATTTATAAGAAATAACAATATTAACCCTTGTAGATGACCAAAGCGTTTATTTGCTATCCATACGTCAACCCTCCAAAGCGCAGATTTTTGTGACGCCCCAGTTGGTCGCAATAAATTTTTGATGTGACCGCCTGTCGAGAAAGCGCAACTTTTCCGAGCGCAGCCCTCTTGGTGGGCGTGGCTGGCGCTAGCCAATCAGAGAGCGAGACCCAAAACGGAAATAGCGAAACGGGCGATGTTTACCTAACTTCGCTCATATTCAACGCACTATAAAAAAAACGCAGTTTATAGTCTGAGCACTCATATTGGACGGCTACAATTTGTTGAATTTTTAGTTGCTAATTTCTAGAAGATATGGTGTACTTTGCGGCTTGGAATTGTAACAATTTCAGCGCGAAGCGAGGCCACGGTATATCTTGTTACGCGTTGCCGCTCGCCCCTTGACAAGCGAGATAAACCCAAATTCAACCGCATGTAGGCGACACATATATGATCATCCATGACGTCACGCTCTGTGGCAAAATGGCGCTGCGCTTGAATTTACTGTGGACAGGATTGCAAATGTATTTCTTTGAACCCGTTGTGCTCTAGGACGTGTCGTGCTTTGCAAAGTTGCTTTCAGGACCAACACATTACTAAGACATTGATATGACCCAATCATGTGGCCCTACATGTCATGTGGCCCTACAGATGTGACATACTTGATGTGAGGTATCGATATCGCTGGTTGATATGACCTAGATTCGTATGTCCTAATATGTCGCGTGTTGATATGTTTCCCTCCAGTGTCTGGTCACCCTCCTGGGGCACCACGTGGAGGAGAGAGCGCGCAGACTGAAGACCAGCAAGTTACAGGTCAGCTGTTCCGCCATCACCATCAGATGATTGCTCCCAGTGTCCGAGTCAGGAAATATTTCCTACACCATTCATCTGGTTATCCCAGGTTCTTGGGGTTAATTTAACCCATGGTTGTGTCAATGAATTTTCCCTGGTTCTTTGGCCTAATTTAACCCATTATTGTGTCAATATATTCTTTCTGATTTATTTTGCATAATTTAACCTATGGTTGTGTCAGTCATTTATTTCCAATCAGTATAATTGTTGATCTTATGGACGCCACATGTATTAATAGCTATATTTTGGTAATAATTGAATTTTCTTGTTATCCACAGTGTTTGAAATGCGGTTCAGAATTTGATCAAATCTCCGATTCTGCATTGAGGACAAAGGGTAAGTTGTAGGAACTATGTTTTTGGTTGCAGTTGTGTATCTATGCGCGTTAGTCTCTATACTATGTCACGATTCTGTGGTTATTGTGTAGGGCTGGGGCATTCCTGGAATGATAGATAATGTGCGTTTCTGTTTGCTTCGTCAACTATGGATATATACATCAGGTTACTTTGTGTAAATGTGAGGTACTTCTTATGTATCAAGGTAGTGCTCTAGATAAACTATGCAAAGTTTCTCTGGGTACATGGATTATTACGTATTAGTAAAAAGGTTCTTAAGTTAAGTATATATATGTATCATGTGAAAAATGGGTGAAATTGCTATTTATGCTGAACCAGATCTTATGACGATTGGCCGTGTGGTAGAACACTAGACTGCAGATGATAGATACCTGGTTCGAACGGGGCCGCCCTAATAGCTCAGTGGGTTAGAGCGCTCGCATCGAGCGTTCCGGCCACCTGAGAGCCACAAACGGCACGTGGATCGGTGGTTCGAGCCCCGCTGTGGCCATGTCTGTGTGGTCGCAGGATAAAGATCCCATGTCCTTCTTCGCAAAGAGTTGGAGGTTACCCCCGGGGACGTCCTGAATATTCAACCAACCTGGTTCTAAAGCCGGTCTAGATGGGCGATCCAATCTGGCGCATATGTCATCCAAATCATTCATCATCCACGGAGGTTCCTTGGCCTAATTTAGCTCTCGTATGCACAGAATGGGCGTAAAACAAACATCGCTTGATTTCATTATGAATATTGGTTCACTCTGTGCTTAAGGTAATATGTCATGTATTTTGGTTCCGTGTAGCGCGCCGTCCGCCGGATTGTAAGGAATGCGGGAGTGACATGGTTGTCCTTCTGGATCTGGAACAAGTCTCAAGGTCAGTGGTGTGGGTGACTTCATCATAGGATGCAAGGTCAGACAAAGCATTCTACTCGAGTGCAAGTATCTCCTAACCTGTACGATTACAGCTTTGAGTTGTTTATTTGCATATACTTTATATCATGTGTTGGTTAAATCAATGAAATGAATAATAAAAGCCTAATTATGCTAAGGTATTCATTTTTGTATCTTGTGTATTAAAGATGGCTTACCTTTTTCAGACAGGTGAGGACGCTGGTTCTACCGCCAGATGGCGCTGGGTCGAACGCTTCCTCCTTGTCTGCGAAGGGGACGCCATGTTGGGTTGACATGGCGACGGGGAAGTCACAAGTTGACGCGGGCGACAGGGACAATGTCGCGCGTCATTCCGGGCGCGTCAGATTCGACTCCACCGACAGTAGTGACATTCTCATCTTAAGTAAGCAGCCGCTAGATGGCGCCAAGCGACAACCTCACGAAACTGCGGAGGAGGGGGAGGCTGGTGGATCTGCCGTCAGCGGCAAGAGGCATGGTTCTGAAGCCAGCGACATCATGGTACTCGGAGATACGGCGCCGCCCGCCGACCCCCCGCAGAGATTGGATAGAGCGCCCCCTGGCGAACTCCGGATGTCGGAGAATAATAATCTACTCCAGGTCACGGAGCAAGGATGGGCGATAAAGACTGCTCCTAAGGCGGCGGGGTCTGACGTCGCCATGGATACGGTACCCGAGGAGCTCAGTCCCTGTGGGTCGCTGACCGGGCGTACCATCCACAGCATGCTGAGCAGCGTCTATGAGAATACCGTCCCCCTGGCGCCGGTTCCGGACACTACGGATATGGGAGCGTCGCGTCCGATGTCCGGCGAGGACAGTCGTCGGGATTTACCCTCCGACTGGACGGCTGGGTACGGCGCGGAGGCCAATTCCTCACCCTTAAACCCGTTTGACGATTGCCGCGTGGATCACACAGCTGGAGTAAATGTATCTCAGTCGTCGCGAGGACAACCCTCGCACAATCCGTTCGACTCGCCGTCATCCACGGCGGGGGACTTCACGCCGAAGAATCCCTTTGACGATTCCGCGTCATTTCAGTCGATTGACGACAGTCCGCGAGACGTGAACGAGAACGGGAGCCGGTCCGAGACAGGCGACAACGTCAAGGTCAAGGTCGCGAATGCGCTGAGCGAGGGGGAAGACGAGGAAGGGTCACGTGATCCGTCCTTAGTGGTGTTCTCGTACGAAGATCTCTCCAACATTGATCATCGGATGAAGCTTCACCTCAGCATGAATGTCGTGCCCGATGGGGAGGAGGTTGTCATGGTGTCCAAGGTCAGTGTCCAATGTCAGCTCATAGTTCACCCGATTGGCTGAAGCTCGGCATGGGGAATGTGGTTCAAGTAACAAGCATATCTCTGTCCCACAGTTTCCTTTGTGCTGGTGTTCAAACTAATCTCTGTCAACCAAGTCTGGATTATAATGTTATATGGTCTGGAAGGAGCCCGTATCCATGGCAACGAATGTCGGTTTTAGAGTATCCCATAACCTAACATACATTTTCATGGTAGCATTAAATTGTGCTTGTCTCCTACATGTGCACGGCATCACCGTATTTAAGGGGTCGATCCGTGGCCTAGTAGGTAGCGCCTAGAGTAATGTCTAGCCTCCTTTGCTGGCTGGTGCGTGATTTGAGTCCCACTTGTGCAAATATCAGTGTTTGTGCAGCATAAAGATGCCATATCTCTCTTCGCAAGGACATGGTTCCTATCTGCCTTGAATCTTCTCATTGTGGCGATATGATCTGACACAGATCTTAAAGCGTCCTGCATTAACCAACCAACCAACCGTCACGACCTTTATTTGTTGCATTTACGTGAAGCTGTATTCGGCCACATTCCGTTCAAGGCCTACGCCATTGCTGTTATCAAGCCTGTTTTTTTTGCACTCCGTTGTCATCACGCTGCATGTTTTACCCTTTTCTCACAGTGTGGGGTCCTTCCGGCTGACGACAGTGACGAGTTTCTGGGTGTTGTGGTCGTCACAAACTGCTCCGTCCACGTGTGTAGCATATCCGGTCCCGAGAGGTAAGACCCACGTGGAAAACGGGGCAATAGCGGGTGGGGGGGGGGGGGGGGGCTTGATATGTTATGATAGAACTCTCGTTAGCATTAGTGAAAATCAATGGTGGAACACTCGACTGGGAATTAATATTATTATCTCTGTGATTATACCATTAGGGGACAATCTTGTTGTATCGTGGATGCTGCAGTTGTAGCCCCCTCCCGGCCTGGCTCCAGTCGTTACAACGCGTCTTTCTGCATGTTTCAGTGCGGATAACATTCCGGCCTGGCTCCAGCCGTTACAACGTGTGCCTTTGGACCAGCTGCGCGCACTGGAGATAGGTCTAGGCTATCAAAGTGTACGCATGCGCACTGTCTCTCGTGTCAGCAGCTTCGCTTTCCTGCATAGAGACGAAGCGCGCTGCAAACGCTTCGTCAAGTTCTTCGCCGGTGAGTGGGAATATCTGACAAGTCGACGTTATTGTACCACATAGCAGGCAAATTGTTAACCGTCTGCATGGACAATAATTCTTGAATGTACATTTAAACTTCTTCTTTGGGGTAAATGTCTCGTGATCTCGTTTGTAAATAGTAAATTTCATGTTAAAGGTCGTCCTCCCTCCAATTAAATATTAATTTAAGGGTTTTGGCAACGTGTGACCGAAACGTACGAAGAAAACATTAGCCTATTACTTCGTTGTTATCGTTAGTGAAATTAACATCGAATGTCTGAGTCAACTGTATCGTTGGACAATTTACAGGTGAGTTGTTTCAGCGATTCGCTTTCAGCGGTTCTTTAAGTGAAGATACTCGAGTCACTTTAGCAGTTGACGTCATTAAATGCTCGAGACACTTTAGCAGTTGACGTCATTAAATGCTCGAGACACTTTAGCAGTTGACGTCATTAAATGCTCGAGACACTTTAGCAGTTGACGTCATTAAATGCTCGAGACACTTTAGCAGTTGACGTCATTAAATGCTCGAGACACTTTAGCAGTTGACGTCATTAAATGCTCGAGACACTTTAGCAGTTGACGTCATTAAATGCTCGAGTCACTTTAGCAGTTGACGTCATTAAATGCTCGAGACACTTTAGCAGTTGACGTCATTAAATGCTCGAGACACTTTAGCAGTTGACATAATTAAATGTTGGAGTCTCATTGTCAATGACGTATTTGAATGTTCGACTCACATAATAAGTGACGTAGTTGAACACCCGATACAATTAGTGTGTGACGTCATTGAGGCTGTAGTCACGCATTCCTATCTGTACTTACAGGCATCTTGCAGGCGGCCGCCTTTAGCACGGACAGTCAACTGGAGAGTATCTCTCGGCCTAGTGGCGCCACCCTGCGGGCACTGAGTGAACACGTGCTTGAGTCGCCGGGAGAACAGGACCCCCCGGGGCGCGGGGACCACGCGGAGAAGCCTGAACTCCTCTGCTTCTCCCTCTGCTACCTGAGGACCAGCACGGCCCGCTGCCATGGTAACAAGCTCAATAAGTCATGAAATTGATCTCGTTTTTATGACTCCCCATGTTTGCTTCTGTTTGCTTTTATTTGACATATATCTGCCGTCACCCTGTGTGTGTGTGGGCGGGGGACAGGTGGGGCTGAGGGGTAACCACGTGGCCTAGAGGGTACCATCGTCCCTTGTCGATCTTGCTCTGCTTGGTCAGACCGACGGCCCGTCCGTGGTTTAAGACCCAGGATAATCTCGTGGCTTGCTTCTCAAAGAATAGGGGATTTCTCCCGGAGCGCATGGCTTTATTCAACTTAACCCATATACACGACCCTAATCCCCAGATGGCGACACTGTTCGTCTATACTTTGATTAGGGACTATCATAATTGCTCCAACTCTTGCACGATCAGTCCGCCTGCAGCCCACGGTGGGCGGTGGGAGGGACGCAAGCCTAGATAAGGCAGCGATGCAGCTATGCAGCAACCGCCCTTCTTTTGAATCGCACGTTGCTTGCCATGACTACAACATTTGAGTAGGACCTTCTCATTGTCGCGATATGACCTTGCAATAAAACGCGTTCGACACAAACCAGCAATACTTACCTTGGAGCACGTCAAATAGGGCTGTACAGTTCTCGCGGGTTCTATTTCCGGTTTAGGTCTTTTGGGGACCAACAAAAAAACACGTGCTCTTAGAACGAGTGCGCATCACGCTGGTGCCTTGCTGCAACTGCGTGACCTCTCACTCATTGTAGTCAACGTGTTAGTGTTGGAAACCGGCCGGCTGCGCAGTTTGTGCGTTAAAAATAGAGTGGGTGTGAAACTATTTTTGTTTGCTTTGGTCAAGGCATGGCTAGCTATAAAATCATAACATAATTAAAGATAAGACATTTATCTCTCCATAATGCATGTGGTCCCTTCGATTAGACTGTTGGAAGCGTTGTATTTTGAGCCAATCGATTTTTACAGTTCTACGACAAACGGAGCACCATTGTCCTCACCTGCTCAGTCCATATAAGGAGCGTGGTTACGTAACCATAGATACCGCGCGCAGACACGCGCGTCATGATGATTCCCGCGCAGGACATTAGATCGCCTGACACTGACAGTCACTCATGAGACAACCGCATTCTGGTTTATCAACTGCCTAACCGCTCATATATTACATAAATCTACTCGGATGGTTATAATTCGGATATGCACATAACTTCAGTGGTTATTTGTGCTTCCAATGACAGCTTTAGCCAATCTTGTGTGTGAGGTGAGTGAAGGCAAACAACCGGAAGGGAGGCAGCACGTACAGGCCGTTGATGCTAGGCATTGACGTAGAGCATAGGTATCCCTGTCTCGTGGGGTCTCGATAAGATCCCGAAGTGACTGTACAGCCCTATAAGTAAGATATCCTCCATTTCTGTATATATTATATGTGTACACCATGCACTGTTGCTATGTTATATGTGTACCCCATGCATTGTTGCTATGTTATATGTGTACACCATGCACTGTTGCTTTGTTTTATGTGTACACCATGCGCTGTTGCTATATTATATGTGTACACCATGCTCTGTGACTTGCTTCAGGCTCGCTGACCGGCGTCTGTGTGGCTCTCAGTGAAACCCACGTGTGTCTGGCGACCGAGAACTACGGTCACGTGACCGATCCCGTGGACAGTGAGGACAAAATGGCGGCGCAGTTTGCTCTTCGTGACAGGCAGAACGTCACGGATTTAACGTCTGTGGTAGGTCTGCCTCTGTGTACATATGTGTGGCATAGATAGTGGTCACCAACGTTGGGATTGTGTGCTAAATACAATGTTAAATATGGGTAATGGTGACGTAATATATAGAAATTGGCCGGTACGACTATACATCAGTAGGCCAATAAGTGTCTCAAATTTGTGAGGTTGAATTAATCTAATTGCATGTGTTGTTAACATTACATGTGTATATCGCAAAAACGGGTTACCCTATTCCAATTAGTAGAAATGTTCAATTATTACTAGAAACTACAAACTGTATTTATTCCTGGATCAAATATTAGAATTTGTGTTGAGTTGATACAGAAATACATAAGGTTGTTATTATGCATAATATATCAACAGATTATCTCAGATATTATTTCTGGTAATTTGGTACACAATTTGTCTTATATAATAATACAACTACATTGATGTGAATTATCAGAACACCTCACGTTACATGTTTAGAAGGTAATGTCTTCATGTACGCGTTGAAACTACATCTACAGCATTATTTAAAAACATTTTTTCTAGGAACTTTTCGGCGACGCCGCTTTGCGCCGACAGATGTCGCTGCACTTCGAGGAGGAGAGTTCTGGAGAGTGTTGCTCGTGGACGCTGGTGTTCGAAACTAAAGCTAGTCTTCGGCAGTTGTTGAACATGATAAAAACCACGTGGGAGGCACAGTTTGGGGTTGACCTCTTTATTCGTCGCGCCGACACCAGCCTTAGTCACCAAGAACATTTCTAAAGCGAAAGCGCACCGCCTTGTGATAACTTCAGTAACATCGCTCACTTTTCTTGTGTTAATGTTGGTCGAGGAAGATGCGCTCGCAGTAAAAGTGCACAAGAAAGGTGCGCGCTGAAGGTGCAAAATAAAGCTGCGTAGTAAATGTGCGCAAGAAAGGTTCGCAGTAAATGTGCGCACGACAGGTTCACAATAAAGGTGCGCAATCAAGGTGCGCAAGACATGTTCGCAATGAAGGTACGCGGGGGCTCTGATACAATCACCGGGACGCTGTGTCTCTCACATTAGAAGTGCTTCTTTCGCTATCTTAATATGCTATAATGTCGTAAGACGAGAAACCATCCACCAGGGAATCTGTCGCCCGGTGCGACGCCGCGTATTGGACTAGAGATTGAAATTTAATTTGCGTATTTTTGCAGTAGTAATTCGGTTAGGTTAGATATGTGCATTGTTAGGCGTCGTTTTGAATGTATGGCGTTGTATTTAATGTTTTTTTTTAGAAGTTCGGAGTGAGGGCGCTCTAAGTGCAAGGCTGACGTGTAAAGAGACAGGATCGCTATAAAGGAATTGGACCATACTTAATAAAACCTGAACATGTCTAACACAATGTGATATTCAACAGACGTAGACCTATATAATAGAGGATGGTCATAATTAATTAAATAGGGTCTTAGTTAAGAATGGGTGGTCATAGTTAATGATCTTTGGTGATGGCTCTCTTGATGGTGATTGATAATATTTCAGTGCCTTTGGAGCCCTGCAATATCTGGGGCATCTTTCATCAAACCCAACTTTAAGTTTTCCGAGACGTTTCTTGGTCCAGTATGAGTGGCATAATTTAATTAAATGTGATTTTCAATAACCTCATATTCAAGTCCTATTTTAGTTATTGTTATTTAAGGAAGGGTCTTAAAAATAGATAGATCCAGTAACCCGTCGGCGGGAAAGGCCGCCTTGACGTTATGAGATGTAATAATCTAATACGTTGCAGACCAGTCATAACGTATTCGTCAGCTGTCCTGATTTTTGTGCCAAGGAGATATATACACGCGCGGACCTCATTTGTCTTTGATGCATACATTTGACTATGTCATAACGTCCCCGTGCGCTGTGCCGGGAATGTTCAAGACCAAAGATAGGACCTGGGGCCATATGCATAAACCACACAGCTTTCGCACGAGAAGTGTCTTTAAGGTCCGTGGTCGTCAGGCCCATAATCCAGCAATTGTTCTTTATAGAATTTCGATACTTTTTTTAATTCAGAAAATCTACCTCCTGGTTGAAAATATTTTGGACACGAGAATCGCTTGAAAAATGTTCCACTTAGTGCTAAGTAGGTTTGCGTTTATGGATACGACCCCGTGGAACCAGGCGTACAGGGAACGCGTATCCAATTGGCTTGCATTGGGTTAGCAAGAGGAAGTCACATAGGCAGTGTGCCTGTTTGCCAATTGCCAATAAAATATGTTTAAACTAATTGGCTTGCATTTGCCGATAATCGTTTTAATGTCAAATAATTATGCCTATATGAAGGTATCTATATATAGATGAAGATTATGTCAAATTCGAGCCTTCATTTTGTTTATTGCGTTAAAATAAATCAAATGGGCAAGACCAATGTATAAACGGTTGGGTCCCATCCGCTACTGACCCAATGTACCAGTCATAGCGCCTTATTTCACAGACGAAGTCGGTCTCTTGTACAAAGCTGATTGTGTGGATGAGCACTGAGAAATAAAGCCTCCACATGTCTCTGAAGAGCTTTACTGTGATGTGAGTTAATAATCTAGAGGCTAGCATGGCCAGTAGTTACGTACTTAAGCCGCTACACATGTCGAACCCAATGTGTGAATACAACCATTTGTCATCTGTAGCTCCGATCAGCCATTCATTTAACTGTGGGCGAATTGGAGGTTCAGTTAGTCCTCTGTGGGCGAATCGGAGGCTCATTTAAGCCTCTGTGGGCGAATCGGAGGTTCATTTAAGCCTCTGTGGGCGAATTGAAGTTCATTCAATTGCCTGTGAGCGAATTGGAGGTTCATTCAATCTTCTGTGGGCGAATTGGAGGTTCATTCAATCTTCTGTGGGCGAACAGGAGGTTCGTTCAATCTTCTGTTTAGGAAAATCGTTTGCCTGTATTAGGCCTTACGTCGTAAAAATTATGATCGCACAGCCTTTTAACAAATAACTGAATAAAGATAGACGTACATATATAAAGCATGAGGTGACACAAACGAGATCAGACAATGTTCGGTAAAAATTTGCCCCGAAAAATCTGTTGAAAGTCATCTTGGTAGAAAATCGCTACATGATCATATTTTAGTCCAGCCTAACCGAGATGTCCATATTGTAGAAACCAACTAGCCACATGCATTGACTATAGTGAGTGGGTGCAGTGCACAAGCTAGCCGTTCCATTGACCTATATCTAACACACAAAGGGGTCAGCCTTGACAACAGCGTTAGCGACTGCTTTGACGACGGCCTTGCATGACGACGGTCTTACCGACAGCCTTGACAACGGCCGTCACAACCGTCTTAACGACAGCCTTAACAATGCTCTTACGACTGCTTTGACAACGGCCTTGGCAACGGTCTTCACGACAGCCTTGTCAACGGCCTTGGGTCTTACCCATTGTCTGAACGGCGTGCATTAACCTGGTAGGTCCCTGTACTTGGAATCAGACTGTTCAAGATTTCTGTCTTGTTTTTATTATCTACAGACATTTGATTATTATTTTAGGCATAAATATTCCCATTTATATTGATTTATGACGCAAAATCCGTGATACTGTCTACGGTTCTAATGATTAACTCCGTTGTACAATCAGTTAATGACATTATTAACGCTCTCAGTATACGGTTGGCGTATAGAGCTGTCTGTAGTATACTGCTATTAGTGTTTATGATGCTTGTGTTGTGCAAGTAGCAGTATACAGGTCAGTCAGTGTAGTGGCCAGCAGTGTGTGAATATGTGGGCACTTTGAGACGCAGGTGTACATTGGACGCATTTCTTTGGGCCAGGACCGGTAGACCGCCCGGTCTAATCCAACTCTTACGGGCAATGGAGCCAGCCTGCATGGACAGTCACTTTTCAATCAGCCGTCATCTTCTCCCGAATGCCTGGCGGTTTAGAGCTGCATGGTAGGTTGCAGGTGGCAACTAATAGCCAGGTGACGACCTTCAGGTTGTTACTGCGCTTATTTATGATGGGCAAGCTAAAGTAATCATATTTCTTTCACTTTTGTTGACTGCTGACGATATATATATATATATATATATATACTGTACATGTATATATGTTATATTTTATTAAACAAAACAAACATGGGTACAGATATATGCAAATTGATAGCTTAACTTTCTTGCTGAAGTGAAATTCCCGTGGAGAGACAAGCTTGTGACCTTTGCTGTTCAATGACATACGGTGTATATATATATATATATATATACCGTCTGGTACCAGTTGAAGACTTTCTCATGTCGCTGTCGGCATTGTCCAGACAATGTTTGGTGATATCACCATTTAGCCATAGGAACGTCTCCCAGTTACAACTACACGGGGCCTAACACCATGTTCACGTATACAAATTCAATGTATTTAACACGGCTGTCATGCCAACCGGCGGCATGGTAAAAACGAGCTCTGGGACAGGCTCGTTTTATCCTGTTTTATCCGTCCAAGGGGGCATGAGCGAGTACGTGTGTATGGCAAGCGAATGGTGTCATAATTCATGTTTGCAACGCGATAATAAATACCAACTTTCCTCTAGAGACTCATGACAAACTAATTATTGCGCTTATTATCGTGGCGTTAAACCGGGTTTTGTGGGCCGAAAGCTGGGTTTCTTAGGACAAAAATTGGTTTCACGAATTATGACACATTTCGCTTGCCATACGTATGGTGTATTTTACCAACACCAACAACTGATGCAAGCAATAATGTCCTCGTATTGTCGACATGACGACTATCGAGGTCGCGACTGTCAACCTGATCAAATAAATATTTAAATAAATAAAGACACCACGACACTCTTAGAAAATATCATAGCTGGTTTGCGGAATGTTTTCCACGAACAATTGTCAGTAAGTGAGGCGTAACTGGGAAGGCCAACGGTTCGAAGGCCTAGGTTTGGAATGGGTCAGTCTTTGATAAAACTTTGGTCACGCTTTTATCAGACTGTGTTCCAAGTTTGGGCAGACTTTCATCACTTTTATGAGACTTTGATTACACTAGAGTGCGATCGTTGAGCTGGGCAAAGTTGAAGGTTCAGTCAGACTTGGGTTTGTTTCATCGTGGACTTGAAGAGCCTTTCTTCTTCCATGAGCTCCCAATGAGACCGGTTATCAAGGACGTTATCCAGCAGTGGTTTGAACTGAGCGTCCATCTGATAGAGAATCTGCAAGAGGATAAAATGACAGAGATATATTTAGGGAGAAAATCAAAAAGAGACGCGATAATTAGATACCCGCCGAGAGGGTTAAACAGATACCCGCCGAGAGGGTTAAACAGATACCCGCCGAGAGGGTTAAACAGATACCCGCCGAGAGGGTTAATCAGATACCCGCCGAGAGGGTTAAACAGATACCCACCGAGAGGGTTAATCAGATACCCGCCGAGCGGGTTAATCAGATACCCGCCGAGAGGGTTAATCAGATTCCCGCCGAGAGGTTTGTTCAGATACCCACCGAGAGGGTTAATCAGATATCCGCCGAGAGGGTTAAACAGATACCCACCGAGAGGGTTAATCAGATACCCGCCGAGAGGGTTAAACAGATACCCGCCGAGAGGGTTAATCAGATACCCGCCGATAGGGTTAAACAGATACCCACCGAGAGGGTTAAACAGATACCCAGCGAGAGGGTTAATCAGATACCCGCCGAGAGGGTTAAACAGATACCCGCCGAGAGGGTTAAACAGATACCCACCGAGAGGGTTAATCAGATAGATACCCGCCGAGAGGGTTAATCAGATAGATACCCGCCGAGAGGGTTAATCAGATACCCGCCGAGAGGGTTAATCAGATACCCGCCGAGAGGGTTAATCAGATACCCGACGAGAGGGTTAATCAGATACCCGCCGAGAGGGTTAAACAGATACCCGCCGAGAGGGTTAATCAGATACCCGCCGAGAGGGTTAATCAGATACCCGCCGAGAGCGTTAAACAGATACCCGCCGAGAGGGTTAAACAGATACCCGCCGAGAGGGTTAAACAGATACCCGCCGAGAGGGTCAAACAGATACCCGCCGAGAGGGTTAAACAGATACCCACCGAGAGGGTTAAACAGATACCCACCGGGAGGGTTAAACAGATACCCGCCGAGAGGGTTAAACAGATACCCGCCGAGAGGGTTAACAGATACCCGCCGAGAGGGTTAAACAGATACCCGCCGAGAGGGTTAATCAGATACCCGCCGAGAGGGTTAAACAGATACCCGCCGAGAGGGTTAAACAGATACCCGCCGAGAGGGTTAAACAGATACCCGCCGAGAGGGTTAATCAGATACCCGCCGAGAGGGTTAATCAGATACCCGCCGAGAGGGTTAATCAGATACCCGCCGATAGGGTTAAACAGATACCCGCCGAGAGGGTTAAACAGATACCCGCCGAGAGGGTTAAACAGATACCCGCCGAGAGGGTTAAACAGATACCCGCCGAGAGGGTTAAACAGATACCCGCCGAGAGGGTTAATCAGATACCCGCCGAGAGGGTTAAACAGATACCCGCCGGGAGGGTTAAACAGATACCCGCCAAGAGGGTTAAACAGATACCCGCCGAGAGGGTTATTCACATACACGCCGAGAGGGTTAATCAGATACCCGCCGAGAGGGTTAATCAGATACCCGCCGAGAGGGTTAAACAGATACCCGCTGAGAGGGTTAATCAGATATCCGCCGAGAGGGTTAAACAGATACCCGCCGAGGGGGTTAATCAGATACCCGCCGAGAGGGTAAATCAGATACCCGGCGAGAGGGTTGATCAGATACCCGCCGAGAGGGTTAAACAGATACCCGCCGAGAGGGTTTAACAGATACCCGCCGAGAGGGTTAAACAGATACCCGCCGAGAGGGTTAATCAGATACCCGCCGAGAGGGTTAATCAGATACCCGCCGGTAGGGTTAAACAGATACCCGCCGAGAGGGTTAAACAAATACCCGCCGAGAGGGTTAAACAGATACCCGCCGAGAGGGTTAATCAGATACCCGCCGAGAGGGTTAAACAGATACCCGCCGAGAGGGTTAATCAGATACCCGCCGAGAGGGTTAAACAGAAACCCGCCGAGAGGGTTAAACAGATACCCGCCGGGAGGGTTAAACAGATATCCGCCGAGAGGGTTATCCAGATACCCGCCGAGAGGGTTAATCAGATACCCGCCGAGAGGGTTAATCAGATACCCGCCGAGAGGGTTAAACAGATACCCGCCGAGAGGGTTAAACAGATACCCGCCGAGAGGGTTAAACAGATACCCGCCGAGAGGGTTAATCAGATACCCGCCGAGAGGGTTAATCAGATACCCGCCGAGAGGGTTGATCAGATACCCGCCGAGAGGGTTAAACAGATACCCGCCGAGAGGGTTAAACAGATACCCGCCGAGAGGGTTAAACAGATACCCGCCGAGAGGGTTAAACAGATATCCGCCCAGAGGGTTAAACGGATATCCGCCGAGAGGGTTAAACAGATACCCGCCGAGAGGGTTAAACAGATACCCGCCGAGAGGGTTAAACAGATACCCGCCGAGAGGGTTAAACAGATACCCGCCGAGAGGGTTAAACAGATACCCGCCGAGAGGGTTAAACAGATACCCGCCGAGAGGGTCAAACAGATACCCGCCGAGAGGGTTAAACAGATACCCACCGAGAGGGTTAAACAGATACCCACCGGGAGGGTTAAACAGATACCCGCCGAGAGGGTTAAACAGATACCCGCCGAGAGGGTTAACAGATACCCGCCGAGAGGGTTAAGAGATACCCGCCCAGAGGGTTAGTCAGATACCCGCCGAGAGGGTTAAACAGATACCCGCCGAGAGGGTTAATCAGATACCCGCCGAGAGGGTTAAACAGATACCCGCCGAGAGGGTTAAACAGATACCCGCCGAGAGGGTTAAACAGATACCCGCCGAGAGGGTTAATCAGATACCCGCCGAGAGCGTTAATCAGATACCCGCCGAGAGGGTTAAACAGATACCCGCCGAGAGGGTTAAACAGATACCCGCCGAGAGGGTTAATCAGATACCCGCCGAGAGGGTTAAACAGATACCCGCCGGGAGGGTTAAACAGATACCCGCCAAGAGGGTTAAACAGATACCCGCCGAGAGGGTTATTCACATACACGCCGAGAGGGTTAAACAGATACCCGCCGAGAGGGTTATTCACATACACGCCGAGAGGGTTAATCAGATACCCGCCGAGAGGGTTAATCAGATACCCGCCGAGAGGGTTAAACAGATACCCGCCGAGAGGGTTAATCAGATATCCGCCGAGAGGGTTAAACAGATACCCGCCGAGAGGGTTGATCAGATACCCGCCGAGAGGGTTAAACAGATACCCGCCGAGAGGGTTTAACAGATACCCGCCGAGAGGGTTAAACAGATACCCGCCGAGAGGGTTAATCAGATACCCGCCGAGAGGGTTAATCAGATACCCGCCGGTAGGGTTAAACAGATACCCGCCGAGAGGGTTAAACAAATACCCGCCGAGAGGGTTAAACAGATACCCGCCGAGAGGGTTAATCAGATACCCGCCGAGAGGGTTAAACAGATACCCGCCGAGAGGGTTAATCAGATACCCGCCGAGAGGGTTAAACAGAAACCCGCCGAGAGGGTTAAACAGATACCCGCCGGGAGGGTTAAACAGATACCCGCCGAGAGGGTTATCCAGATACCCGCCGAGAGGGTTAATCAGATACCCGCCGAGAGGGTTAATCAGATACCCGCCGAGAGGGTTAAACAGATACCCGCCGAGAGGGTTAAACAGATACCCGCCGAGAGGGTTAAACAGATACCCGCCGAGAGGGTTAATCAGATACCCGCCGAGAGGGTTAATCAGATACCCGCCGAGAGGGTTGATCAGATACCCGCCGAGAGGGTTAAACAGATACCCGCCGAGAGGGTTAAACAGATACCCGCCGAGAGGGTTAAACAGATACCCGCCGAGAGGGTTAAACAGATATCCGCCCAGAGGGTTAAACGGATATCCGCCGAGAGGGTTAAACAGATACCCGCCGAGAGGGTTAAACAGATACCCGCCGAGAGGGTTAAACAGATACCCGCCGAGAGGGTTAAACAGATACCCGCCGAGAGGGTTAAACAGATACCCGCCGAGAGGGTTAAACAGATACCCGCCCAGAGGGTTAAACGGATATCCGCCGAGAGGGTTAAACAGATACCCGCCGAGAGGGTTAAACAGATACCCGCCGAGAGGGTTAAACAGATACCCTCCGAGATGGTTAAACAAATACCCGCTGAGAGGGTTAAACAGATACCCACCGAGATGGTTAAACAGATACCCACCGAGAGAGTTAATCAGATACCCGCCGAGAGGGTTAAACAGATACCCACCGAGAGAGTTAATCAGATACCCGCCGAGAGGGTTAATCAGATACCCGCCGAGAGGGTTAATCAGATACCCGCCGAGAGGGTTAAACAGATACCCACCGAGACGGTTAAGCAGATACCCGCCGAGAGGGTTAAACAGATACCCGCTGAGAGGGTTAAACCGATACCCGCCAAGAGGGTTTAACAGATACCCGCCGAGAGGGTTAAACAGATACCCGCCGAGAGGGTTTATCAGATACCCGACGATCGGGTTAATCAGACACCCGCCGATAGGGTTAAACAGATACCCGCCGAGAGGGTTAAACAGATATCCACCGAGAGGGTTAAACAGATACCCGCCGAGAGGGTTAACAGATACCCGCCGAGAGGGTTAAGAGATACCCGCCGAGAGGGTTAATCAGATACCCGCCGAGAGGGTTAAACAGATACCCGCCGAAAGGGTTAATCAGATACCCGACGAGAGGGTTAAACAGATACCCGCCGAGAGGGTTAAACAGATACCCGCCGAGCGGGTTAAACAGATACCCGCCGAGAGGGTTAATCAGATACCCGCCGAGAGGGTTAATCAGATACCCTACGAGAGGGTTAATCAGATACCCGCCGAGAGGGTTTAACAGATACCCGCCGAGAGGGTTAAACAGATACCCGCCGAGAGGGTTTATCAGATACCCGCCGATCGGGTTAATCAGACACCCGCCGATAGGGTTAAACAGACACCCGCCGAGAGGGTTAACAGATACCCGCCGAGAGGGTTAAGAGATACCCGCCGAGAGGGTTAATCAGATACCCGCCGAGAGGGTTAAACAGATACCCGCCGAAAGGGTTAATCAGATACCCGACGAGAGGGTTAAACAGATACCCGCCGAGAGGGTTAAACAGATACCCGCCGAGCGGGTTAAACAGATACCCGCCGAGAGGGTTAATCAGATACCCGCCGAGAGGGTTAATCAGATACCCTACGAGAGGGTTAATCAGATACCCGCCGAGAGGGTTAAACAGATACCCGCCGAGAGGGTTAATCAGATACCCGCCGAGAGGGTTAAACAGATACCCGCCGAGAGGGTTAAACAGATACCCGTCAAGAGGTTTAAACAGATACCCGCCGAGAGCGTTGATCAGATACCCGCCGAGAGGTTTAATCAGATACCCGCCGAGAGGGTTAATCAGATACCCGCCGAGAGGGTTAAACAGATACCCGCCGAGAGGGTTAATCAGATACCCGCCGAGAGGGTTAAACAGATACCCGCCGAGAGGGTTAATCAGATACCCGCCGAGAGGGTTAAACAGATACCCGCCGAGAGGGTTAATCAGATACCCGCCGAGAGGGTTAAACAGATACCCACCGAGAGGGTTAATCAGATACCCGCCGAGAGGGTTAATCAGATACCCGCCGAGAGGTTTGTCCAGATACCCGCCGAGAGGGTTAATCAGATATCCGCCGAGAGGGTTAAACAGATACCCACGGAGAGGGTTAATCAGATACCCGCCGAGAGGGTTAAACAGATACCCGCCGAGAGGGTTAATCAGATACCCGCCGAGAGGGTTAATCAGATACCCGCCGAGAGGGTTAAACAGATACCCGCCGAGAGGGTTAAACAGATACCCACCGAGAGGGTTAATCAGATAGATACCGGCCGAGAGGGTTAATCAGATACCCGCCGAGAGGGTTAATCAGATACCCGCCGAGAGGGTTAATCAGATACCCGCCGAGAGGGTTAAACAGATACCCGCCGAGAGGGTTAAACAGATACCCGCCGAGAGGGTTAAACAGATACCCGCCGAGAGGGTCAAACAGATACCCGCCGAGAGGGTTAAACAGATACCCACCGAGAGGGTTAAACAGATACCCGCCGAGAGGGTTAAACATATACCCACCGACAGGGTTAATCAGATACCCGCCGAAAGGGTTAATCAGATACCCGCCGAGAGGGTTGATCAGATACCCGCCGAGAGGGTTAATCAGATACCCGCCGAGAGGGTTAAACAGATACCCACCGAGAGAGTTAATCAGGTACCCGCCGAGAGGGTTAATCAGATACCCGCCGAGAGGGTTAATCAGATACCCGCCGAGAGGGTTAAACAGATACCCACCGAGAGGGTAAGCAGATACCCACCGAGAGGGTTAAACAGATACCTGCTGAGAGGGTTAAACAGATACCCGCCGAGAGGGTTAAACAGATACCCGCCGAGAGGGTTAAACAGATACCCGCCGAGAGGTTTAATCTGATACCCGCCGATCGGGTTAATCAGATACCGGCCGATAGGGTTAAACAGATATCCGCCGAGAGGGTTAAACAGATACCCGCCGAGAGGGTTAAGAGATACCCGCCGAGAGGGTTAATCAGATACCCGCCGAGAGGGTTAAACAGATACCCGCCGAGAGGGTTAATCAGATACCCGACGAGAGGGTTAAACAGATACCCGCCGAGAGGGTTAAACAGATACCCGCCGAGCGGGTTAAACAGATACCCGCCGAGAGGGTTAATCAGATACCCGCCGAGAGGGTTAATCAGATACCCGCCGAGAGGGTTAATCAGATACCCGCCGAGAGGGTTAAACAGATACCCGCCGAGAGGGTTAAACAGATACCCGCCGAGAGGGTTATACAGATACCCGCCGAGAGGGTTAATCAGATACACGCCGAGAGGGTTAAACAGATACCCGCCGAGAGGGTTAATCAGATACCCGCCGAGAGGGTTAATCAGATACCCGCCGAGAGGGTTAATCAGATACCCTCCGATAGGGTTAAACAGATACCCGCCGAAAGGGTTAAACAGATATCCGCCGAGATGGTTAAACAGATACCCGCCGAGAGGGTTAACAGATACCCGCCGAGAGGGTTAAGAGATACCCGCCGAGAGGGTTAATCAGATACCCGCCGAGAGGGTTAAACAGATACCCGCCGAGAGGGTTAATCAGATACCCGACGAGAGGGTTAAACAGATACCCGCCGAGAGGGTTAAACAGATACCCGCCGAGCGGGTTAAACAGATACCCGCCGAAAGGGTTAATCAGATACCCGCCGAGAGGGTTAATCAGATACCCGCCGAGAGGGTTAATCAGATACCCGCCGAGAGGGTTAAACAGATACCCGCCGAGAGGGTTAAACAGATACCCGCCGAGAGGGTTAAACAGATACCCGCCGAGAGGATTAATCAGATACACGCCGAGAGGGTTAAACAGATACCCGCCGAGAGGGTTAATCAGATACCCGCCGAGAGGGTTAAACAGCTACCCGTCAAGAGGCTTAAACAGATACCCGCCGAGAGGGTTAATCAGATACCCGCCGAGAGGGTTAATCAGATACCCGCCGAGAGGGTTAATCAGATACCCGCCGAGAGGGTTAAACAGATACCCGCCGAGAAGGTTAAACAGATACCCGCCTAGAGGGTTAAACAGATACCCGCCGAGAGGGTTAATCAGATACCCGCCGAGAGGGTTAATCAGATACCCGCCGAGAGGGTTAAACGACGCGTATCAGTCTAGAGGGTTAAACGACGCGTATCAATTTAGAAGGTTAAACGACGCGTGTCCATCCAGAGGGTTAAAACAATGCGTGTCCACCCAGAGGGTTGAAAGACGCATTTAGATATCCATCAAAAGAATCAAAAGATGTGTTGAGATATCCATCGAGAGAATGAAAAGACGCGTTAAGATATCCATCGAGAGAATGAAAAGACGCGTTAAGATATCCATTGAGAGAATCCAAAGACGCGTTAAGATATCCATCGAGAGAATCAAAAGACTCGTTAAGATATCCATCGAGAGAATCAAAAGACGCGTTAAGATATCCATCGAGAGAATCAAAAGACGCGTTAAGATATCCATTGAGAGAATCAAAAGACGCGTTAAGATATCCATCGAGAGAATCAAAAGATGCGTTAAGATATCCATCGAGAGAATCAAAAGACGCGTTAAGATATCCATTAAGAGAACCAAAAGACGCGTTAAGATATCCATCGAGAGAATCAAAAGATGCGTTAAGATAGCCATCGAGAGAATCAAAAGATGCGTTAAGATATCCATTGAGAGAATCCAAAGACGCGTTAAGATATCCATCGAGAGAAGCCAAAGACGCGTTAAGATATCCATTAAGAGAACCAAAAGACGCGTTAAGATATCCATCGAGAGAATCAAAAGATGCGTTAAAATATCCATCGAGAGAATCAAAAGACGCGTTAAGATATCCATCGAGAGAATCAAAAGATGCGTTCAGATATCCATCGAGAGAATCAAAAGACGCGTTAAGATATCCATTGAGAGAATCCAAAGATGCGTTGAGATATCCATTGAGAGAATCAAAGGACGCGTTAAGATATACATTGAGAGAATCAAAGGACGCGTTAAGATATCCATCGAGAGAATCAAAAGACGCGTTAAGATATCCATCGAGAGAATCAAAAGACGCGTTAAGATATCCATCGAGAGAATCAAAAGACGCGTTGAGATATCCATTGAGAGAATCCAAAGACGCGTTAAGATTTCCATCGAGAGAATCAAAAGACGCGTTAAGATATCCATCGAGAGAATCAAAAGACGCGTTGAGATATCCATCGAGAGAATCCAAAGACGCGTTAAGATATCCATCGAGAGAATCAAAAGACGCGTTGAGATATCCATCGAGAGAATCAAAAGACGCGTTAAGGTATCCATTGAGAGAATCAAAAGACGCGTTAAGATATCCATCGAGAGAATCCAAAGACGCGTTAAGATTTCCATCGAGAGAATCAAAAGATGCGTTGAGATATCCATCGAGAGGACGCGTTGAGATATCCATCGAGAGAATCCAAAGACGCGTTAAGATATCCATCGAGAGAATCAAAAGATGCGTTGAGATATCCATCGAGAGAATCAAAAGACGCGTTAAGATATCCATCGAGAGAATCAAAAGACGCGTTAAGATATCCATCGAGAGAGTCAAAAGATGCGTTGAGATATCCATCGAGAGGAAGCGTTAAGATATCCATTGAGAGAATCAATAGATGCGTTAACATATCCATCGAGTGGACGCGTTAAGATATCCATTGAGAGAATCAAAAGACGCGTTAAGATTTCCATCGAGAGAATCAAAAGACGCGTTAAGATATCCATCGAGAGAATCAAAAGACGCGTTAAGATATCCATCGAGAGAATCAAAAGACGCGTTAAGATATCCATCGAGAGAATCAAAAGACGCGTTAAGATATCCATCGAGAGAATCAAAAGACGCGTTAAGATATCCATCGAGAGAATCAAAAGACGCGTTAAGATATCCATCGAGAGAATCAAAAGATGCGTTAAGATATCCATCGAGAGAATCAAAAGACGCGTTAAGATATCCATCGAGAGAATCAAAAGACGCGTTAAGATATCTATTGAGAGAATCCAAAGACGCGTTAAGATTTCCATCGAGAGAATCAAAAGATGCGTTGAGATATCCATCGAGAGGACGCGTTAAGATATCCATTGAGAGAATCAAAAGATGCGTTGAGATATCCATCGAGAGAATCAAAAGACGCGTTAAGATATCCATCGAGAGAATCAAAAGATGCGTTGAGATATCCATCGAGAGAATCAAAAGACGCGTTAAGATATCCATCGAGAGAATCAAAAGACGCGTTAAGATATCTATTGAGAGAATCCAAAGACGCGTTAAGATTTCCATCGAGAGAATCAAAAGATGCGTTGAGATATCCATCGAGAGGACGCGTTAAGATATCCATTGAGAGAATGAAAAGACGCGTTAAGATATCCATTGAGAGAATCAAAGACGCGTTAAGATATCCATCGAGAGAATCAAAAGATGCGTTAAGATATCCATCGAGAGAATCAAAAGACGCGTTAAGATATCCATCGAGAGAATCAAAAGACGCGTTAAGATATCTATTGAGAGAATCCAAAGACGCGTTAAGATTTCCATCGAGAGAATCAAAAGATGCGTTGAGATATCCATCGAGAGGACGCGTTAAGATATTCATTGAGAGAATCAATAGATGCGTTAACATATCCATCGAGTGGACGCGTTAAGATATCCATTGAGAGAATCAAAAGACGCGTTAAGATTTCCATCGAGAGAATCAAAAGACGCGTTAAGATATCCATTAAGAGAACCAAAAGACGCGTTAAGATATCCATTGAGAGAATCAAAAGATGCGTTAAGATATCCATCGAGAGAATCAAAAGACGCGTTAAGATATCCATCGAGAGAATCAAAAGACGCGTTAAGATATCCATCGAGAGGATCAAAAGACGCGTTAAGATATCCATCGAGAGAATCAAAAGACGCGTTAAGATATCCATCGAGAGAATCAAAAGACGCGTTAAGATATCCATCGAGAGAATCAAAAGACGCGTTAAGATATCCATTAAGAGAACCAAAAGACGCGTTAAGATATCCATCGAGAGAATCAAAAGACGCGTTAAGATTTCCATCGAGAGAATCAAAAGACGCGTTAAGATATCCATTAAGAGAACCAAAAGACGCGTTAAGATATCCATTGAGAGAATCAAAAGATGCGTTAAGATATCCATCGAGAGAATCAAAAGACGCGTTAAGATATCCATCGAGAGAATCAAAAGACGCGTTAAGATATCCATCGAGAGGATCAAAAGACGCGTTAAGATATCCATCGAGAGAATCAAAAGACGCGTTAAGATATCCATCGAGAGAATCAAAAGACGCGTTAAGATATCCATCGAGAGAATCAAAAGACGCGTTAAGATATCCATTAAGAGAACCAAAAGACGCGTTAAGATATCCATCGAGAGAATCAAAAGATGCGTTAAGATATCCATCGAGAGAATCAAAAGATGCGTTAAGATATCCATTGAGAGAACCCAAAGACGCGTTAAGATATCCATCGAGAGAAGCCAAAGACGCGTTAAGATATCCATTAAGAGAACCAAAAGACGCGTTAAGATATCCATCGAGAGAATCAAAAGATGCGTTAAGATATCCATCGAGAGAATCAAAAGACGCGTTAAGATATCCATTGAGAGAATCCAAAGACGCGTTAAGATATCCATCGAGAGAATCAAAAGACGCGTTGAGATATCCATTGAGAGAATCAAAAGACGCGTTGAGATATCCATCGAGAGAATCAAAAGACGCGTTAAGATATCCATTGAGAGAATCAAAAGACGCGTTAAGATATCCATCGAGAGAATCAAAAGACGCGTTAAGATATCCATTGAGAGAATCAAAAGACGCGTTAAGATATCTATTGAGAGAATCCAAAGACGCGTTAAGATTTCCATCGAGAGAATCAAAAGATGCGTTGAGATATCCATCGAGAGGACGCGTTAAGATATCCATTGAGAGAATGAAAAGACGCGTTAAGATATCCATTGAGAGAATCAAAAGATGCGTTGAGATATCCATCGAGAGAATCAAAAGACGCGTTAAGATATCCATCGAGAGAATCAAAAGACGCGTTAAGATATCCATCGAGAGAATCAAAAGATGCGTTGAGATATCCATCGAGAGGACGCGTTAAGATATCCATTGAGAGAATCAAAAGACGCGTTAAGATTTCCATCGAGAGAATCAAAAGACGCGTTAAGATATCCATCGAGAGAATCAAAAGACGCGTTAAGATATCCATCGAGAGAATCAAAAGACGCGTTAAGATATCCATCGAGAGAATCAAAAGACGCGTTAAGATATCCATCGAGAGAATCAAAAGATGCGTTGAGATATCCATCGAGAGGACGCGTTAAGATATCCATTGAGAGAATCAAAAGATGCGTTAACATATCCATCGAGTGGACGCGTTAAGATATCCATTGAGAGAATCAAAAGACGCGTTAAGATTTCCATCGAGAGAATCAAAAGACGCGTTAAGATATCCATTAAGAGAACCAAAAGACGCGTTAAGATATCCATTGAGATAATCAAAAGATGCGTTAAGATATCCATCGAGAGAATCAAAAGACGCGTTAAGATATCCATCGAGAGAATCAAAAGACGCGTTAAGATATCCATCGAGAGAATCAAAAGACGCGTTAAGATATCCATTGAGAGAATCCAAAGACGCGTTACGCTATAGGGTTAAATGTTTCGTTAAAATATCCATCCAGAGGGTAAACAGATTTAATGACCATTCAGCACGACCTGCTCCTCATGACCCCTGTAAGTAGTTTACCGATAGTTTACGAGTTGCTATCTTACCTGGTAGAGCGGATAACACACCCCATCAATCCAGTCCATCTGTAACTTCGGCAGCTCATCCTGTTTCTCTCTGTCCATGTATGCCTGGAACAGAGGGACAACTTGAGCGCCATCTGGCGGAGTCTACAGGCATGTCATACTGTATGATCTCTCGGCAGAGGGCGTGCCGATTTCGCTACATAGTATTACCTATGCCTCACGGAAAATGTAACTATGAACGTCTTACGCGGAAATATATAGTTATCTCGGGCGCATTGACGTGGTTCGCCTGAATATCATTTTAAAACTCGTTTGAAATTCTTCTCAAACGATATTTTGGAATAACAGGTAACGGGCATTAATTGTTTTTAACAAATAACGAAGATTTTTCAAATTCTGTTTGAAATATATCCAATGGACCGCGAAAACCATTCGTGCCTCGAAAACGGTGGAGGTCAACGCCGACACAGACTGATATGTGGGGCAAAAGTGACGTGAGGAAAGAGCGACCTCTACTGGGAGACTCATCACTGGCTCTACTTGCGTACCGCGCAATGGTATATGGCGTATCATAGACATAGATAACAGAAGAAAGCCAGCCTGTTTACAACCCCCATTAGCTGACATGACATGTTTTACAGGATACGATTCCTACTTACATCTGTTATATATTAACGTTACCATGTCAACCATCAAGAAGCAAGGCAAAGCAAGATACAAAAGAAAGCTTAGATGCAAGATACTCAGACAGTGTCAGTCGGACGGATGACTGGTGCCAAAGCTATTGAGTATTGTTGCCTTGGTGACTACTCACCAGAGGCTGGATCTTGAGGTCCTTCTTTTCCTTGTCTCCTTGATCAAAGAATTCCGTCACGACCAGGTCTGCCACCTGGTGAAGGGAGAGTGATTACATATCAAACAAAATGACTTCAGTTTGAATATTACACTATCGAGTTCATAATACGTAACGTTGGCCATAAACCCGTAACGCTTAAGGTTTTTGGCGATGGCCGTCATGTCTAAACACCTACCTGTTTCTGAGTATCCCACGGTTTGGTGATGGCGGTCATGTCTAAACACCCACCTGTTTCGGAGTATCCCACGGTTTGGTGATGGCCGTCATGTCTAAACACCCACCTGTTTCGGAGTATCCCAGGGTTTGGTGACGGCCGTCATGTCTAAACACCTACCTGTTTCTGAGTATCCCACGGTTTGGTGATGGCCGTCATGTCTAAACACCCACCTGTTTCTGAGTATCCCACGGTTTGGTGATGGCCGTCATGTCTAAACACTTACCTGTTTCTGAGTATCCCAGGGTTTGGTGATGGCCGTCATGTCTAAACACCCACCTGTTTCTGAGTATCCCAGGTTTAGTGATGGCCGTCATGTCTAAACACTTACCTGTTTCTGAGTATCCCAGGGTTTGGTGATGGCCGTCATGTCTAAACACCTACCTGTTTCTGAGTATCCCAGGTTTAGTGATGGCCGTCATGTCTAAACACCTACCTGTTTCTGAGTATCCCACGGTTTTGTGATGGCCGTCATGTCTAAACGCCTACCTGTTTCTGAGTATCCCACGGTTTGGTGATGGCCGTCATGTCTAAACACCCACCTGTTTCTGAGTATCCCACGGTTTGGTGATGGCCGTCATGTCTAAACACCCACCTGTTTCTGAGTATCCCACGGTTTGGTGATGGCCGTCATGTCTAGACACTCACCTGTTTCTGAGTATCCCAGGTTTAGTGATGGCCGTCATGTCTAAACACTTACCTGTTTCTGAGTATCCCAGGGTTTGGTGATGGCCGTCATGTCTAAACACCCACCTGTTTCTGAGTGTCCCAGGGTTTGGTGATGGCCGTCATGTCTAAACACTCACCTGTTTCTGAGTATCCCAGATTTAGTGATGGCCGTCATGTCTAAACACCCACCTGTTTCTGAGTATCCCACGGTTTGGTGATGGCCGTCATGTCTAAACACCCACCTGTTTCTGAGTATCCCACGGTTTGGTGATGGCCGTCATGTCTAAACAGTCACCTGTTTCTGAGTATCCCACGGTTTGGTGATGGCCGTCATGTCTAAACACTTACCTGTTTCTGAGTATCCCAGGGTTTGGTGATGGCCGTCATGTCTAAACACCTACCTGTTTCTGAGTATCCCACGGTTTGGTGATGGCCGTCATGTCTAAACACCCACCTGTTTCGGAGTATCCCACGGTTTGGTGATGGCTGTCATGTCTAAACACCCACCTGTTTCGGAGTATCCCAGGGTTTGGTGATGGCCGTCATGTCTAAACACTCACCTGTTTCTGAGTATCCCAGGTTTAGTGATGGCCGTCATGTCTAAACACTTACCTGTTTCTGAGTATCCCAGGGTTTAGTGATGGCCGTCATGTCTAAACACTTACCTTTCTCTGAGTATCCTATGGTTTGGTGATGGCCGTCATGTCTAAACACTTACCTTTCTCTGAGTATCCCAGGGTTTGGTGATGGCCGTCATGTCTAAACACTTACCTTTCTCTGAGTATCCTAGGGTTTGGTGATGGCCGTCATGTCTAAACACTTACCTTTCTCTGAGTATCCTAGGGTTTGGTGATGGCCGTCATGTCTAAACACCCACCTGTTTCTGATTATCCCACGGTTTGGTGATGGCCGTCATGTCTAAACACTTACCTGTTTCTGAGTATCACAGGGTTTAGTGATGGCCGCCATGTCTAAACACTTACCTTTCTCTAAGTATCCTAGGGTTTGGTGATGGCCGTCATGTCTAAACACTTACCTTTCTCTGAATATCCCAGGGTTTGGTGATGGCCGTCATGTCTAAACACTTACCTTTCTCTGAGTATCCTAGGGTTTGGTGATGGCCGTCATGTCTAAACACTTACCTTTCTCTGAATATCCCAGGGTTTGGTGATGGCCGCTATGTCACAGGTGGTCATGAGGATGTTTCGCAGTAACTCTCGCTGGTCGTTGTCAGACCAGTTAACTTGCCCGGCCTCCACCAGAGGCGATACTTTGCTGCGAACCCTGCAGATAACTTCACCTCATCAGATTCTTTGCAAGGCGTAAATGTGGAAGTATAAAATAAATAAATAATTGATAATAAAATGCAATCAATACGATAATAATATATAACTACCCGGTAATAAACATGAATCACAATCGAGATGTATATATTTATATACACGCCATGGGCCTACGTCAAATACAGTGTAATACGTACAATAGTTTTATGGGCTCGTTATCAACCTCAGTCAAATCAAATTATCAAATAGCACTAAATGCATATCTGGGCTCTGCATATAACAATGCCTATTTATTAGTGACTGTTTTTTAAGTTTTAATAATGATACAGGAAAGTTAGGACGAGAGACATACCCATTATTTTCCCTTTTGAGAATAATCATGTGCGGAATTAAAGTCCTTGGCAGCTCATTTCTTGTTGCATTGTCAGTTACAACTTATAACTGGTGTCATTGGCTGGGGTATATGGGATAGGTGGGGTAGGTATGGTGCAAGGTTGTGGGTTGTGGGGTCACTGCCCGTGGGGGTTAGTGGGGGTCACTGCCCGTGGGGGTAGGAGGGGGTCACTGCCCATCGAGACCGGCGGGGGTCATTACCCGTGGGGGTAGGTGGGGGTCATTGCCCATGAGGGTAGGTGAGGGTCACTGCCGGTGGGGGTAGGTGGGGGCCACTGCCCATGGGAATAGGTGAAGGTTACTGCCGATTGGGGTAGGTGGGGGTCACTGCCCGTGGGGGTAGGTGGGGGTCACTGCCCATTGGGGTAGGTGGGGGTCACTGCCCGTGGGGGTAGGTGGGGGTCACTGCCCATTGGGGTAGGTGGGGGTCACTGACCGTGGGGCTAGTTGGGGGCCACTGCCAATGGGGGTAGGTGGGGGCTAGTGCCCATGGGGGTGGGTGGGGGTTACTGCCAATGGGGGTAGGTGGGGCCACTGCCAAGGGGGGTAGGTGGGGGTTACTGTCCAATGAGGTAGGTTCGGGTCACTGCCCATGGGAGTAGGTGGGGGTCATTACCCATGGGGGTAGGTGGGGGTCACTGCCTGTGGAGGTCGGTGGTGGTCACTTTCCATGGGGGTAGATGGGGGTCACTTTCCATGGGGATAGGTGGGGGTTACTGTCCAATGGAGTAGGTAGGGGAGACTGCCCATGGGGGTAGGTGGGGCCACTGCCAATGCGGGTAGGTGGGGGTTACTGTCCAATGAGTTAGGTGGAGGTCACTGCCCATGGGGTAAGTGGGGGTCATTACCCATGGGGGTAGGTGGGGGTCACTGCCTGTGGGGGTCGGTGGTGGTCACTTTCCATGGGGGTAGATGGGGGTCACTTCCCATGGGAATAGGTGGGGGTTACTGTCCAATGGAGTAGGTAGGGGTCACTGCCCATGGGGATAGGTGGGGGTTACTGTCCAATGGAGTAGGTAGGGGTCACTGCCCATGGGGGTAGGTGGGGCCACTGCCAATGGGGGTAGGTGGGGGTTACCGTCCAATGAGGTAGGTGGGAGTCACTGCCCATGGGGTAGGTGGGGGTCACTGCCTGTGGGGGTAGGTGGGGGGTAGTGCCCATAGAGATAGGTGGGGGTTACTGTCCAATGGAGTAGGTAGGGGTCACTGCCCATGGGGGTAGGTGGGGCCACTGCCAATGGGGGTAGGTGGGGGTTACTGTCCAATGAGGTAGGTGGAGGTCACTGCGCATGAGGTAGGTGGGGGTCACTGTCTGTGGGGGTAGTGGCGCTCACTTTCCATGGAGGTAGTTGGGGGTCACTTTCCATGGGGGTAGTTGGGGGTCACTTTCCATGGGGATAGGTGGGGGTCACTTCCCGTGGGGGTAGGTGGGGGTCACTGACCTTGCTGGTAGATGGGGGTCACTAACCACTGATGCTATGAGAAGGTTCCTGACTGCGGGTATGTCTAAACACAGGGCCCCTGTGAGGGTTGGTCACGGCGATAACCCGGATGTGACCTACTTACTGTAGATGTAGAGAGAGGTCAGTGGCCAGGATCGCCTGTTTCAGGAGCTTCATCACTTGGCTGTAGTCCTCAGAACTTAAATTGGCGAAAATATTGTGACTCTGCAGAAAGTGAAAGAAAATAGACACTTTATTGAAACCCTCTCTAAGGTAGTTGCCTCATGTTTTCTAGGTATGTACACATAACAATCTGGTTTAATTTTACTTTTCAAAGTAGCCTTACATACTTACATACTTACACTTACATACGCCATCTTTTTTTTTACATTTGTTTTTACATTTTTTTTACATTTTAGAATCAAGACTAAAAGTATCTCAAATTGATGATGCATCCGTTTTATATATCGTTGCGTCTGTAAAACAAAAAAACAGAACATAAAATTGAGCGGACTATTTCATCGCGCGCGGACGTCCCAGCGAGTCGCGGTCGACATCACACAGAATATCGCAGAGCGAACAGGCGCGCAGGGGTATAAAGCTGGCCACCAACTACTGCACCGGTGAACAGATTTGCTTCTCTCCGGAGAGCCCACAGGCTTTCAGGATTTAAATTTAAGACAAAATATACTTATTTGACATTGAGAAGAGGTTGGTATTAAAAACACAAATACAGAACATGTGACTTTGAGGTGTAATAACGCAATGGGTTTTTGCAGCGGAAGCGGTTTGAACTCCACGTCGCCGGATACCATCTTCCACTGGTCTTACAGGCGAGGCCTGTGGCTTTCCATATCACGCCTCCCCTCTCCCTCCAGTATATGCCCATCCGCACTCGCTCTCTCTGCACCCATCCCCCCACCCCTCACACCACATATCGCACTGTTGACGGTGATGACGGCGTAGTTAAAATGCTGATGGGAAAGTGTAACTGGCCCCTCCCCATCCCCACACTATTTGGACATCCCACCCATCCCAACCTCCACTCTGCCCCTCTCCTTGTCACCCGTTCACCTCACTGTTGAGGGCAATAACACCCCCCCCCCCTCCTTTGCCCTCTCCCTCTTCTGTCTACCTGACCTCACTGTTGAGGATGATGATAGCCTGCCTCCCTCCTCCCTCCCCATTTCCCCCCTTGACTCAGCTCACTGTTGAGGATGATTACAGCCTTCCCCCCCTCCCTCCCCACCCACCCAATCACCCCACTGTTTAGGATGATAACAGCCTCCCCCCCTCCCTCCTCCCCCACCCACTCACCTCACTGTTGAGGATGATACCAGCCTCTCCCCTAGCTCCTCTCCCACCCACTCATCTCACTGTTGAGGATGATACCAGCCTCTCCCCTCCCTCCTCCCCCACCCACTCACCTCACTGTTGAGGATGATACCAGCCTCTCCCCTCCCTCCTCCCCCACCCACTCACCTCACTATTGAGGATGATGACAATATTTTCCCCGCCCCCACCCACTCACCTCACTGTTGAGGATGATACCAGCCTCTCCCCTCCCTCCTCCCCCACCCACTCACCTCACTGTTGAGGATGATGACGGCGTGGTTGAAGTGGTGGTGTTCGAGCGTGGCTTGCGTCCCGTACAGCTGCGACAGCGGAGAGCTGCTCCTAACGACAAAGCAGCGAACCGGTTACCAAACAGTGAAGGTGAAGGTCACATGTACTGGGGACTAACTCTGGCTTACAGAGAACATATCAGTATGACATTGGTTCGAGTCCCGGGTGTAGGTGTGATATTTCTAGCGATTTTCATCCGTTTAAAAATATCATATAGCCAATCAACTTTAATGTCGACGTTTCAGTATGAACCACGATGTCTATGTTTAGACAGGAGATTATCATTATTTATTTCTGTTGGGAGGCGTTGTCGGATGGACCTTTAACTGAATCCCTTGGGAGGCACTGCTGAATAGCAGGGTCTCTACGTGCTTCTGTTGGAAGGCGTTGTTGGTTGCTATGATCATCACGTACTTCTGTTGGAAGGCGTTGTTGGTTGCTATGATCACTACATACTTCTGTTGGAAGGCGTTGTTGGTTGCTATGATCATCACGTACTTCTGTTGGAAGGCGTTGTTGGTTGCTATGATCATCACGTACTTCTGTTGGAAGGCGTTGTTGGTTGCTATGATCACTACATACTTCTGTTGGAAGGCGTTGTTGGTTGCTATGATCATCACGTACTTCTGTTGGAAGGCGTTGTTGGTTGCTATGATCAGTACGTACTTCTGTTGAAAGGCGTTGTTGGTTGCTATGATCACTACATACTTCTGTTGGAAGGCGTTGTTGGTTGCTATGATCACTACATACTTCTGTTGGAAGGCTTTGTTGGTTGCTATGATCAGTAATTACTTCTGTTGGAAGGCGTTGTTGGTTGCTATGATCAGTACGTACTTCTGTTGGAAGGCGTTGTTGGTTGCTATGATCACTACATACTTCTGTTGGAAGGCTTTGTTGATTGCTATGATCATTACTTACTTCTGTTGGAAGGCGTTGTTGGTTGCTATGCTCACAACTTACTTCTGTTGGAAGGCTTTGTTGGTTGCTATGATCAATATTTACTTCTGTTGGAAGGCGTTGTTGGTTGCTATGATCAATATTTACTTCTGTTGGAAGGCGTTGTTGGTTGTTATGATCATTACTTACATCTGTTGGAAGGCGTTGTTGGTTGCCATGATCACTACATACTTCTGTTGGAAGGCGTTGTTGGTTGCTATAATCACTACTTACTTCTGTTGGAAGGCGTTGTTGGTTGCTATGATCACTACATACTTCTGTTGGAAGGCTTGGTTGGTTGCTATGGTCAGTACGTACTTCTGTTGGAAGGCGTTGTTGGTTGCTATGGTCATTACTTACTTCTGTTGGAAGGCGTTGTTGGTTGCTATGCTCACAACTTACTTCTGTTGGAAGGCTTTGTTGGTTGCTATGATCAATATTTACTTCTGTTGGAAGGCGTTGTTGGTTGCTATGATCAATATTTACTTCTGTTGGAAGGCGTTGTTGGTTGTTATGATCATTACTTACATCTGTTGGAAGGCGTTGTTGGTTGCCATGATCACTACATACTTCTGTTGGAAGGCGTTGTTGGTTGCTATGATCACTACTTACTTCTGTTGGAAGGCGTTGTTGGTTGCTATGATCACTACATACTTCTGTTGGAAGGCTTGGTTGGTTGCTATGGTCAGTACGTACTTCTGTTGGAAGGCGTTGTTGGTTGCTATGATCACTACTTACTTCTGTTGGCAGGCGTTGTTGGTTGATATGATCACTACTTACTTCTGTTGGAAGGCATTGTTGGTTGCCATGATCACTACATACTTCTGTTGGAAGGCTTTGTTCGTTGTTATAATCACTAATTACTTCGGTTGGAAGGCATTGTTGGTTGCTATGATCACTACTTACTTCTGTTGGCAGGCGTTGTTGGTTGTTATGATCACTATTTACTTCTGTTGGAAGGCGTTGTTGGTTGCTATGATCATTACTTACTTCTGTTGGAAGGCGTTGTTGGTTGCTATGATCACTACATACTTCTGTTGGAAGGCGTTGTTGGTTGTTATAATCACTATTTACTTCTGTTGGAAGGGATTGTTGGTTGCTATGATCACTACATACTTCTGTTGGAAGGCGTTGTTGGTTGCTATGATCACTACTTACTTCTGTTGGAAGGCGTTGTTGGTTCCCCGGTGGTCGAGGTCGTGACAGAGACAGGCAACAATCAGCGCCAGACATTCCTTCTCACTGAGAAACTGCTTGATGGAGCACGTCTGGAGAGAGAGAGAGAGAGGGAGGCAAAAGTAAATAAAATGTACGTATGGGAGATCTTCCGTTCTTGCAGCAGCAGCGTGAAACTAAACTGTTGCTTCTGTCAACAAAACTAATATTAACTGGGTTCTTACCGTCAGCAGTGTGAACATGAACTGGGTTCTTACCGTCAGCAGTGTGAACATGAACTGGGTTCTTACCGTCAGCAGTGTGAACATGAACTGGGTTCTTACCGTCAGCAGTGTGAACATGAACTGGGTTCTTACCGTCAGCAGTGTGAACATGAACTGGGTTCTTACCGTCAGCAGTGTGAACATGAACTGGGTTCTTACCGTCAGCAGTGTGAACATGAACTGGGTTCTTACCGTCAGCAGTGTGAACATGAACTGGGTTCCTACCGTCAGCAGTGTGAACATGAACTGGGTTCTTACCGTCAGCAGTGTGAACATGAACTGGGTTCTTACCGTCAGCAGTGTGAACATGAACTGGCAGACGTTGAAGGCGTGTCTCCAATTGTGGTAGGCGATGTTGCGGTAGTTCTTCCGAACAGTCAACAGCCAGCGAACCAGCGTCTGATAAACACGTGACAAAAAATCTATGACAAATCACCTTCATATATAACTCAATCTCAATTATTTTTATTTACCTCTAACTCAATGCCAACGATTGTTGTGCATCTCTAACTCAATGTCCAAGTTTATTGTGTACTTCTAACTCAATGTCAACGATTATTGTGTACCTCTAACTCAATGTCAACGATTATTGTGTACATCTAACTCAATGTCAACGATTATTGTGTACTTCTAACTCAATGTCCATGATTATTGTGCAGCTCTAACTCCTTGTCAACGATTATTGCGCACGCTTATTAAGCCAGATTTGTGCATCTACTTAATGGTACGATATAAACTCATGTTTTCATACCTCGTAGTCGATGTTGAATGTACTCAGGAAGCCTGTGTTCTTGAAGATCCTGATGGACGCCAGTATCATCTGGTCGCTATCCAGAGAGAAGTCATTGAAATCCAGATGGTTCAGCCGCCACTGGCCGCAATCAGGAACAGGCATATGCTGGACACGGAGCAAGAGAGAAGGACATCGTGTGAGGCCAAGGTCACGAGGCGACTTACCAGAGGTCAAGTATGACTTTTGCTGCCAGACGGTCTCAGGAAGGGGGGGGTGGGGTGTGTGCGCCAAACTTGCGACGGGGGAGGGGGATTTTTGACGACGGGAAGGGGGTCCACTTAAAAAACTGCGACCGCCTACTTTCTTACTAATTTTCTTACTCAAAAAGGGGGGGCGGGGGGGGGGGGGGCACGCCTCAGATGGCCTAAATTTTGCATTGAAAAACGGCATTTTTTTTGTAAAAACGGGGGGGGGGGGTCCGGGCCCCCTGGACACTGGGTCCCTCTGAATCCGACCTTGTCATGTCATGTCATTTATTACTACTGACATTGTTACTGTAAAGAACTAAGCAGGGGAATGTGTCATTGTCAGGAAGAGGTCACGTCGTTATGATTCAGAGGTCATGTCGTTAACAAAACAGAGGTCACGTTAAAATAGTAAAATTAGTAGTTCTTTTATTGTGAATGGTAATGAAGATTACTGGTTCCGCTATTTGATATGGTAAGATTAGTGGTTCCACTATCATGAATGGTAAGATTAGTGGTTCCAATATTATGAATGGTAAGATTAGTGGTTCCACTATTATGAATGGTAAGATTAGTGGTTCCACTATTATGAATGGTAAGATTAGTGGTTCCATTATTATAAATGGTAAGATTAGTGGTTTCACTATAATTATGAATAGTGGTTACACTAACTGCAATGCCATGAGTGGGGATCACACTTTGTTAAGCTGGATGTCACTTGTGTGAGTGAGACGGTCATTTTCCAGTCTGTCTAGGCGAGCTTACCTTAAAAACCCGGATGTTGTCTGGCACCTCCGTGGCGTGGTAAGACAAGACCTGAAGGATCACATCACGTGGTCAGTACAGTGCCGGCTTGACGCGGCTAATACTCCCATCACGCCCATTATGGACTGACACGCTAATTATTTATTAATATATGTATGGCTGGCTTTATGGCTAACGTAACTCTGCACTGTCTGTAACAGTTTCATGACATCGTAGCAGACGCATTAATTAATAATAGCATATTGGTTTTTGGCAACCACCGACGGGCATGGGCGCACAAAGCTCATTATTTATGAGCACGTGTGGTGATGATCAATATTCATGCGTAGATACCCCTGTCCCGTTGCTAACATGCCAAACGCCGACTCTACAACACACGCCACACATAGGGTGAAGGTCGGAATCATTATCGTCATTCGAAAGAGGCCTATAAATCCATCATATTTTGTCATACGGTGGCTCATACTGCAGACTGTCAGGCATGTAACCGATCTTCCGGTAGAGGGGGTTCGGTTTACGCACTAGGCCTTTTTCCCTGCATAACATTTAACTATGAACACAATTGTTCTTTCTACGTAGAATGGACAAAATATTGCAACCACATGTATAGTATTATTTGGAATCAAGTTAATAAATTATTTTAAATTTTGTGCCCGATAAATATAAATACGCATAAAACCTTATATTTATGTGGAGACATGTTTTCCGAACTACCTTTTTGGATTGAGGCTATGGTGAAGCGAAAAGCGAAAAGCGCATGTAGATGTGATTGCCTCTTATGTTTTTTTTTCAGGGGATCCTCACGCGAATTCCTGACTCACTCAGGTTGAAACGTCATACTTAAACCAACCAAATTACATGCAAAACAGGTGACATCATGGGAAAATCGTAGATATTTCTCATTAATAACAGCCCTCGGAAACCGTTCGTGACCTTAAACACCGTAGAGGTCAGCCGCTAGATTGGGACTGTCGTTACGTGGGATAGTCTTGATATGAGAAACGAGCGACCTCTGTCGCAGGAGTGCGGTTACTGTGATGGTTGATCAGGGCTGATTGACCTTGACTGACCTCTAGCGCCACGGCCTGCTTGGCCGCTGATACGGCCACCTGGTCGTACATAATACAATTGCTGATTCCTAAGCCGCAGAATATCGTGAAAGCCTAAAGAAAGGAAAAGACACATCTTTTGCTCATTAAGTCATGTTAAACTATGAACTGAAGTAACGAAATTTAAACGATACTGAAAAGGCGATATTGAAGTAATGATGGTAAAATACATATACTGATATAACCATATGGAAGCGGTACTGAAATAATGAGATTTAAACGAAACAGAAATAACGGTATTGAAAGGACACTAGCTGAAGTGACCAGATTAAAACGATACTAATTTAGCGACATTGAAACGATACTGAAAAAAAATGCTAAAATAACGATACTGAAACGACGATACTGAAGTAACGATATTGAAATTACGAGCATGTGGTATATATAGCTATAATCAGGTACTATACTGAAGTAACGATATTGAAATTACGAGCATGTGGTGTATATATATATATATATATAGCTATAATCAGCATTACCGCTGTCAATGGGGCTGTAGCATACAACATCGGTACAAGTGTTAAGTGTCCTGCGCTCTGTTTCCAGCAGCCTGGAGAGCAATTGTCGGCCTAACACGGCCTAGCACCATGGGCTGCATGATTGGACGCTGTGTGAGACGCTGCAGGGGAACGTAGGGAGGGAGATGTCGTGGGGGTCATGGTGGCAGAGGCAGCGGTGATGGGGGTGCCGGTGGGGGTGGAGGTGGGGGTGAGGGTTTAAGTGAGGTGGGGGTGGGGGTGGGGGTGGAGGTGGGGGTGGGGGTGGAGGTGGGGGTGGGGGTGAGGGTTTAAGTGAGGTGGGGGTGGGCGTGGCGGTTATGGTCGCCAAGGGCGGAGCCTCGTAACAAAATTGGATTTTTGCATCCTGGAGATGGAAAACTCATGCTGTCAAGCTTGAGCGACACAAACCCCTCGCTAATCTTCACCCCCACCCACCAAGCTACCAGACTATCATGCCATTATAATTTGGCTAAGAGCTCGGTGCGCACAACCAACCGCGAATCTTGGGGTCTAGTAACCATGGGCGAATGGGCAGGTACCCCGGTATGGGGGCTGGGAATTGGGGAGAAGAGGTGGTGGGGGGGGGGGCGGTGCGGAGGGGGAGGGGAGTGCGGAGCGAGAGGGGGTGGGGGGCAGGGGAGGGGTGGTGGCGCGGGATGTCCTTTAGCGGCTTCCAGGGACGAAATACCGACGCAGGTCCTAGCGACTGTCCCCTTGCCCTCCTCCCCCCCACCCCTGCCCCCCTCCACCCCCTCATTGCCCACTGTACGGCTGGACGACATTTTAGCCCCCAAGGCGGGTGAACTGCATGCATTTCACGGGCCGGGAGGAGGGTAGGGTGGGGTGAAGGGAGGGAGAGGGAGAGGGTAGGCTGGAGCTAAAAAGAAACATCTTGGTGATGAGAGTCGCATGGTTGTCTCTATCCGACGCATCATAATGACAATGCCATGATGTCCGTTTTCCTTCTGTTCTCGTCTTCCGTGCGTCATATAGTATCATTTCACGGCAATTACCTTCACTCAACTGCCCACCAAACCACTATATCCCTCGGACAACCCCTCTCCCCCCTTCCAGCGTAACTCCCATACGACTCGGCCCGGGATAAACTCACCCATGATATTGGATCATGTTGTCACGGAAACGGCCTTACCACGTGGATTCAACCATATTTTTGCAATTAAAAAACAAGACGGTCAAACATCCTGTTTGTTTTCGCCAGGAGTATTTTGTTATATGCTTACCAGAATACTGCAATAATATTTATATGTCTGCAGGCTAGTTTTTTCGGCAATTTAAGAAATAAAAATGAAATCAAAATTCAAATTAGAACGGGTTCTCCTGATTTTTAAAAATCTAATACTATTTACTGTTATTTATTTTGCATTAATATTGATATATCGCGGAGAGAAATGCTCTCGAGGAAGAGAAACAATCACATATAAATAGAACTCGCGAGGTGGCGCCACGGTAATCCCGTGTACTACCTTAACTCCGTGTTCTCTAGCTCGTTACTTGGACATTTATTTATAAGTGCGTATGTACACGTAACAGAAAGACAAGGCACTAAAAAACTGTGCGAAACCGGACTATGTGACCGTGACACAAACTGTGTGACCTTGACACAAACTGCGTGATCTTAACACAAACTGTGTGATCTTGACACAAGCTGTATGACTTTGACACAAACTGTGTGACCTTGACATGAACTGTATGATCTTGACACGAGGTGTGTAACCTTGACTCGAGGTGTGTGACCTTCACACGAGGTGTGCGACCTCGACAGGTACTCCCGTGGCGCGGACACGGACATGATGAAACTAATGCAGTCTGCTATGGGGAGTCCTTCCCATTAGGGTCTGGGCCCTGGCTCGAGGCCATCGCCGTATTTAGCTCTCCCCGTCGACCTAATAGCTTATCAGTGTAGCCGCATATCCTCCAAAAAACACCCCCCCCCCCGCCACCTACCACCCTCCCTTCTCCCTCCCTCCCTCTCTCTCTCGCTCCCTCTTTCTCGTTACCCTCTCTTCATAGAGCGCCCTGCCACCCTCTCTTGCCATGGCGGTGGTAAAGTGTTAAATAATATAACTGGCGGTCGTAAATTGTTAAATAATATAACCGGTGATCTATACATTTCGGATAATGTCGGTGTGTAATTTTTAGACATTGCATGGATCAGTTTAGCGTGTCTATTTTATATTTTAGCTTCTGCTTTAATTACGACGGGGTTGAGCACATTCTGATCCTAAAATTCTCCAAGAATTTAACGTTTTTTTCGCTGTGATCCTACACCCCTGCCTCCCTTCCTTTCCACCCCGGATTTCAAGTTGGGCTATGACATCGGATATGCATGACTAATCTGGATGAATCCATGGTGCTACCCTCTGGTGAGAAATGTTGTACTTCTACGCTGTCGCGCCAATCTGGCTGGCTTGGAGGTTGTTTTAGCGTAGTTACTGGCCCCAACCACGGCGAGGCTGGATATGCATTTGGATGAATGCATGGTGCTACCCTCCGGTGAGAAGTGTTGTACTTCTATGCTGTCGCGCCAATCTGGCTGGCTTGGGGGTAGTTTTTCTAGCGTGGTTTCTGGCCCCCACCACGGCGCGGCTGGATATACAGTTGGAGCAGTACATGGCACCAGCTCATGGCAATTCCGAATATTATGTATGAGAAATAGTGTTTTAATTACATCTCTACCTAATGGGTATTAGTTCTACTTGAAGGGTTAGTTGGAGTAGGGGAGGGTGTAGTGATGATGATGTTCAGCATACAAGGGGCGTGCGGTGGGGGGGGGGGGGGGGTGAGGGGTATTGGCGTTCCTCGGGTTTGGGCTTTTCATTTCACCGTGAACTGGGAATGAGGAAAATAATTCTTCGTGAACTGGGAATGGGGTATTAGCCGACCGCCGCGATCAAGGATTTTCATTAATCGTGAACTGGGAATTTTAATATTAAATAACCGTTACAAAAAAAAATAACGGTGAATCGGGAAATCGTTCATTTAGTATCGTGTATCCGCCCTTCCATTGCATGCGGAGAGTTATGCTTTTAATTCATCGTGATCTGGGAATAAAGAAATTTATTCTTCGTGATCTGGGAACACGAGCCCTCCTTGCCCCCCCTCCCCCCCCTCCCATACAAGACATAATACCTGTCTGAGGTATAACGTTCCTTGACGCCTGTTGTTGCCCTTCTGGCTGTACGACGATATGACGCAAGCTTCTCCCTTGGTCATGTGTGCGGTTCCCGACTGTACTGGATGGCACAGTGGCGCCGACTGGCGGGCGGGGTGACATAATCCGGGTGAGGGGGGGAGGGGAGGGTTGGGGGGGGGGTCCCAGCCAGTCCTAACCCAGTCCCACCCAGGGGTCCCTCCCCCAGGGGTGACTGTGGGTGTCAGCCGGGGCCAAAACGTGGTGATACAATGGGGTGCGGCTATGGTAGGGATGGTGATGGTGGTTGGGGGTGCATGGGGTTAGGGTAGGGATGGTGATGGTGAGGGGGACGGGGTGGGGGGGTGGGGGCAGTGATGGAAGATGGACACCGGATTAGATGGCACATAATGCATGCATTAGGCTATATATCTGCTCCCGAGGGAATTCATACGAAATGGAAAGCACTTTCTATTGAAAGGATGTCTCACCTCAAATAACTGGTCGTCGTTCTCGTCGAAGGGGGCACCTTCGATCTTGTTTATTAACTGAGCGACACCTGTAGAGAGAATATTTGTTCAATATGTAACGACATATACATGTATAGCGAATGATTATTACATTGGATCCAGAAGGAAAAGAACCAAAATTTTTGTCTTTTTTTCATGGACTGTGGGTGATTATATATCGTGCTACCAAACCATCACCTCCCCTTCGTCACCCCGCCCCGCCCCACCTCACCCCACCCCACTAGACACTTCAACCACTGTCACGACAGTCTTGCCCCCAAATCAACACGTGCCACGTGTTTGACCCACATATCACCGTGTTGAAATATATCTTCTCCACGTTGTTTCCCGCATTCCAAGTTCCAGGAATCATTGATATTTTGCTAGCAAGAACGTAGCCTTAATGAGGGTCTGACGAACTCCCTTCTAATCTCCCACAGACCTGTTAAACCAGTTCAAACGGCTATTTCTTATTTTCTGTACTACATATCCATTGCACCTGTTCAAACGGGTCCTTTTTTCACTGGAACCCGAAACGGTCATAATCATCCGGGTATTGAAGCTTCCCCGTATCACGACAATGTCACCTGCCACTTTCACTAATCACACGTAGCGGGGTAAAAAAAAAATTTATATATAAACTGTTCGAAAATGAATGACTTTCGTATTGCCACATGGGTGGCCAATAACAACACCGATTCCGTACATGAACTGGGTCATCAACGTAAAATAAAGCATCTACTGCAGCCGATTGCAAAGATGACATATGAACCTGTGAGAACGGCATAACTACACTTTTCCTCGTCACCTTGATACACCAACTAACACTTGAGCCGACCTACCTATCGTCTGTAGTCTGGCGTCTTTGATAGGTTTGCAGAGAATGCTTTTCGTTTGAACTCGACCGTTATCATCCCTCTGGAAAGACAACAGAAATGATGCCATCAGTTTCTCTGCTTCATCAAATCGTTAATTCCCTTTTTCCCGCCATCAATTATTTCCCCTCGTTCCTCCTCCTATCTCTCGCTAACAAAGATTAACACAAGTGCTATTGACCGACAATGAAAAAATGACATGAGTTGATGTTATAAATGTTAATTATGATAATGAAAAAGTAACAACCATTCTATCATCTATTTGAACCTTACCGGTTAGCTATGTTGCATAATGTGCACGAATTACAGTGACGCATGAACACATCCGAGGTTGACAGCATTGTTTTGAATTCCTTGGCGGATTTCATTAACTTTATTTCTTTGTTGGGCGTATTCCATAACTTGTTGCCTTGATACTTCACTGAATTTTGTCCATATGCTGTTGTCTTAACGCGTGGCATACATAGTGGTAGTTATTCGTTCGTTGGTGCTTTCCTTTCGTCTTTCATTCATTTATTTGTTCGGCCATCGGTGAATAATTCACGTGTTTATGTCGTCACCGTCTGACCATCCATTTATTTCATTTACCAATGTTCATTATTTATTCACGTTTTCTGCCGCGAGATAGCAGCACGTGCGTCATACAAGCACCAATAACAGACCGCAATGTGACGGCTGTAGCGTTAGTTTAGTACTGGCCAATGGAAACAAACTTGATGCTGATGAACTCAATGAATACCCTGGTGGGCTTTCTCGCAGACATAAGCTCGTATTCATAGGCTTCACATTATTATGACATCGGGGTTCGCCGAGCATTACTTGAGAAAAGGCGCCAATGGCATTCCCAGAAGTGTCATTCTGTGACAAGATTAACGGTTATCTGTCAAATTCCCACAAGACGCTGCGAACTGCATTAGCCGCGGGCGGCATTCTGATCGGATCAATAACAACACGCCAAGCGTGGTATTTTACTATTCCCATATAAGACATTAAGGCAGCGAGACCCACTGAGAGTAATTCACCCTCGGAAATTTTCACAGTGGAGTTTGCACACGTTTTCTAAATTAGAACTATATAATGATGAGCGCAAGGAAGATAAACACCAATTTTGCTCCGTTATCATACAGAGAGCGAGCAATAGAGAAGAACGAGAGAAAGAGGGAGAGCGAGGAGGACGAGAAAGAGAGGGGCAGAGAGAGGAAGATAGACAGATAAGGGGAGAGAGTATGTAACCATTAACCATCAGGTTCCCACGCTTGCACACACACATCATTTTATACCGAAAAGAGGGCGGAAGAGGTAGAGGAGGAGGGAGGCCGGGAGCGGGGCAGATAGAGAGAGAGAGGGGTGGGGGGGGGGGGTAAGGAGCCCACTATGAGGGGCCTACGTTAGGACGTGCGCAGAGATCCAGGCCGTGCTCTAGGTTGGCGTCTGTGATGTTGACAGTTTCTCCCGTGGACGCTACGATCTCGGCAATCTTGTGCACTCGTCCAAGTCTCGTGGGACTGGTGAGAAAATAAAAAGCAGTCATGTGACTCTAACAACGTGGACATGGGAACGCGATCTATCATAATTGTTTATTTATGACGTTCTAACCGGATGGGTTGTGTGTCTGTGTGTTGATGCGCATCTGGATACATGTTAAGTAATGGTTGCAGCTGATACAGCATTTTATTTTTCAGATTGGGGAATATTTGAAACCATCTAGATTGAGTTGATGCGTTTGGGTCCTCCTTGCGTCAATGCAAATATGTAGTGTGCAATAAAAGATAGGTTAAAAAGAAAAGTTCTTAGAAACTTCTGGATACATGTTAAGTACGTGTTGCAGCTGATACAGCATTTAATTTTTCAGATTGGGGTATATTTGAAACCATCTAGATTGAGATGATGCGTTTGGGTCCTCCTTGCGTCAATGCAAATATGTAGAGTGTGCAATAAAAGATAGGTTAAAAAGAAAAGTTCTTAGAAACATGTGATTTTCTGACTAGTGCATATTTAGCGGAAAAGATCAATTTAATCCAAAATACGGCTAATTTACCTGTGACCACGCATTTGTCCATTCTGCAGTGGTTGTTGCAAGTCGAAAACCCGAGAGAAACCGGGCTTCTGAAATGGGATATAACGAATACATTGCTAACATAAAATATTCATGAGAACATTTCTATTAATAACTTCTATGACTAACCCATCCCTGTCTGATCGATTCTGATACAACGTATAAATGAATATATAGACATGGTGTTAAGAACTTATGCAAGGAAAACCCAGAAAGCGCAAGATTTAATGATTGGCGGGACACATTATATGGCGTCAGCGCGGTCAGCACTGGTGTTGCACGGTGAAGACTTATACATAGATGCTGTACTGATATTTCCCCTATATTATATGTTGCTCAATATAAGGATAATAATAACAGAAACGACACCTTCACTGACCGATCACGACAGAAAACCGGACTGTCAATCCTCTCTATATCCCTTCTAGTTCTCATTTTTGCGGCCTCGGTTGATTTTTTTAAACATTTCTCTGACGTGAAATCCATTCAAGTCTGCATTCATTCATAATGGCAGCTTCACCCATTGACCGCTAGACGGTGAAGTTCTCACCAGAGAATTAATGGCGATAGGCAAAAACGACATTTTCGATTAAAGGTCCATCTGAAACTGGGAAAGTTAATCACGCGGTGAACGACTGGAGGTAACTGATGTGTCGACCGGGCGGTTTCAATTTAAAACACCCACTTAGGTCGGGCCACTTTGACCTTTGCAAGCTGGGCCCCAGCATCGGCGACTGGGTGCGTTCCTTTATTTTAAGAGCAGTCGCCATAATGGAATGGTCGAAGGAATTAAGCAGTGAAAACATACCACTATATAACCACTGGCGTCGGGAAAAAAGACGAGTTTTCTGTGTCCCCCCCACGTGAACTCACTAGTACATACCTTCATGATTTATAAGCTATTTTTAGGGGAGGAGACGACCGACTGGATCACCTAACACGGGACGTGTGCTTATTCGACATGGAGATGCTTTCAACATTCATCGCAATCCATGCAGATATCCCATGTTTTGTAGAGGTGAGGATGCAGTTCCCCGACGCGGCCTCGGCAGCCTGGTCCCTTACCTTACCTCATTGGCCTCCACGCCCCCTGCGACACACACATTAACCCCAACACTTCACATAGAGATCAGATCACATAACATCTAACCCGCCCCCCCCTCACACATACACCTTACCGCGCCCTCGAGGGGGAAAATACCTTTTCCGAACTCCGCGATTAGCATTCAGAAATTCTGCGAGATTCGCGATTAGCTGTTGGCAATTTCGGGGGATCGTTATCCACACAATTCCTGGTTCAACGCGTAGACCCTTTGCCTTACCGCGATCCGTTATAGCAGTCTGCGAATTCCTCGATATTCGCGATATCACCATTTAAAATATACTCATCTTGGAGATTCGATATGGCTCTCCCTAATTCTTGGGGATTCGCGATTCAGAGCGGGTATTCCCCCGTAACCATACACGCATTACCTCCCCCATCCTCACACACACCCACCTTACCTCTCCCCTCACAAGCACACCTTACCTCTCCCCTCACGCACACCCCATACCGCCCCCCTCACACACACACCTTACCCCCGCCCCCTCACCCACACCCCTTACCTCGGCGGTCTGGTCCTTGCTGTCCCTCAGCATGACGACGCAGCGCTCACACTTGAGAAGCGTCTGAGCTCGCTGCATGATCTTCATGACGACACCGTCCACGGAGGTCTGCTCCTCGAACAGGTCGTGAACCACCTCCAACAAAGCCTGAAAGCAACCTCGAGCAGGTCATGAACCACCTCCAACAAGGCCTGCAAGCAGCCCGCCAGGCACACACAGCGGTTAAACCTCCACGTCATGAACCATCTCCAACAAGGCCTGCAAGCAACCCGCCAGCCTCACACAACGGTTAAACCTCCACTTCATGAACCATCTCCAACAAGGCCTGCAAGCAACCCGCCAGCCTCACACAACGGTTAAACCTCCACGTCATGAACCACCTCCAACAAGGCCTGCAAGCAACCTCAAACAGGTCATGACCCACCTCCAACAAGGCCTGCAAGCAACCTCAAACAGGTCATGAACCACCTCCAACAAGGCCTGCAAACTGGTGTTGAACTGTTATCTACTAGACGTACTTATTTTAGTCTCTGTCTGCTATATAAGATGATTAACAATTTATCTCCGAGTTACCTCTCGTCTCTCGTTCCACCCCAGACCTCAGATATTTCTCACCATGTGCTCCGCAGAAGTACTGATTTATACATTCTAAGTTGTAAAAAAAGTTATGTTATGAACTCTTTCTTGTGGAGCACAGCTCGCGCATGGAACAACTTGCCGCCTGAACTGAGGCAGTCGGGGTCATATATGTCATTTAAATCTTCATATAAAGAACGTTTTTTCAATTCGCGCAATGCACTGTATGACATGTTTACGGGTTATGCAGCCGTCAATCATTGCAGACTGCGTCTTGGCCTTAGTGGCCTCAACGCTCATAGGTACAACTATGTTTTCATCCCCACCAAATACTGTCAAAACGGTTGTACTAAAAAACCTGAAGATTCAATCCACTACCTACTAAAATGTCCAACTTATAACAATCTTCGCAATGAACTTCTAAATGGTATCGCCTTCGTTGTTGAATATGGTTTTATCTTGGATCTTACAGCTGCGTCTAAGAACCAACTCGCTAGTCTCTGCAATCTCCTCTTATTCGGTTCCTCCAACATTAACCTTGAAGATAATACTAAATTATTTTAAGCAGTGCAAATTTTCATTTCCGAAACAGGTCGGTTGATCTAAGAGCTATGCGGTCGATTTGATTTTCAGGGTTGTATGCCACTAAATCTTTGTCACTGTATTGAATTTAAACTTTCTGTATATTTGATCAACTGTACTTGTTAATGACTTAACCTCAACTCCACAACCACATTTTTGTTACATGTTGAGGTGGCCGTTGATGTGTGTATTCGCTATCGGTAACCTCGTTAAATAAATAAAGTTTATACCAAAAAAAAACAAGGCCTGCAAGCAACCCGCCAGCCACACACAACGGTTAAACATCCACGTCATGAACCACCTCCAACAAGGCCGGCAAGCAACCCGCCAACCATACACAACGGTTAAACCTCCACGTCATGAACCACCTCCTACAAGGCCTGCAAGCAACCCGCCAGTCACACACAACGGTTAAACCTCCACGTCATGAACCACCTCCAACAAGGCCTGCAAGCAACCCGCCAGCCACACACAACGGTTAAACCTCCCCGTCATGAACCACCTCCAACAAGGCCTGCAGGCAACCCGCCAGTATCACACAACGGTTAAACTTCCACGTCATGAACCACCTCCAACAAGGCCTGCAAGCAACCCGCCAGCCTCATACAACGGTTAAACCTCCACGTCATGAACCACTTCCAACAAGACCTGCAAGCAACCCGCCAGCCTCATACAACGGTTAAACCTCCACGTCATGAACCACCTCCAACAAGGCCAGCAAGCAATCCGCCAGCCTCACACAACGGTTAAACCTCCACGTCATGAACCACCTCCTCCAACAAGGCCTGCAAGCAACCCGCCAGCCATACACAACGGTTAAACCTCCACGTCATGAACCTCCTCCAACAAGGCCTGCAAGCAACCCGCCAGCCTCAAACAACGGTTAAACCTCGACGTCATTAACCACCTCCAACAAGGCCTGCAAGCAACCCGCCAGCCTCACACAACGGTTAAACCTCCACGTCATGAACCACCTCCAACAAGGCCTGCAAGCAACCCGCCAGCCATACACAACGGTTAAACCTCCACGTCATGAACCACCTTCAACAAGGCCTGCAAGCAACCCGCCATCCATACACAACGGTTAAACCTCCACGTCATGAACCACCTCCAACAAGGCCTGCAAGCAACCCGCCAGCCACACACAACGGTTAAACCTCCACGTCATGAAACACCTCCAACAAGGCCTGCAAGCAACCCGCCAGCCTCATACAACGGTTAAACCTCCACGTCATGAACCACTTCCAACAAGGCCTGCAAGCAACCCGCCAGCCTCATACAACGGTTAAACCTCGACGTCATTAACCACCTCCAACAAGGCCTGCAAGCAACCCGCCAGCCTCACACAACGGTTAAACCTCCACGTCATGAACCACCTCCAACAAGACCTGCAAGCAACCCGCCAGCCACATACAACGGTAAAACCTCCACGTCATGAACCACCTCCAACAAGGCCTGCAAGCAACCCGCCAGCCATACACAACGGTTAAACCTCCACGTCATGAACCACCTCCAACAAGGCCTGCAAGCAACCCGCCAGCCATACACAACGGTAAAACCTCCACGTCATGAACCACCTCCAACAAGGCCTGCAAGCAACCTGCCAGCCATACACAACGGTTAAACCTCCACGTCATGAACCACCTCCAACAAGGCCTGCAAGCGACCCGCCAGCCATATAAAACGGTTAAACCGCCACGTCATGAACCACCTCCAACAAGGCCTGCAAGCAACCCGCCAGCCATACACAACGGTAAAACCTCCACGTCATGAACCACCTCCAACAAGGCCTGCAAGCAACCTGCCAGCCATACACAACGGTTAAACCTCCACGTCATGAACCACCTCCAACAAGGCCTGCAAGCAACCCGCCAGCCATATAAAACGGTTAAACCGCCACGTCATGAACCACCTCCAACAAGGCCTGCAAGCAACCCGCCAGCCTCACACAACGGTTAAACCTCCACGTCATTGAACCACCTCCTACAAGGCCTGCAAGCAACCCGCCAGCCACACACAACGGTTAAACGTCCACGTCATGAACCACCTCCAACAAGGCCTGCAAGCAACCCGCCAGCCATACACAACGGTTAAACCTCCACGTCATGAACCACCTCCTACAAGGCCTGCAAGCAACCTGCCAGCCACATAAAACGGTTAAACCTCCACGTCATGAACCACCTCCAACAAAGCCTGCATGCAACCCGCCAGCCATACACAACGGTTAAACCTCCACGTCATGAACCACCCTCAACAAGGCCTGCAAGCAACCCGCCAGCCATACACAACGGTCAAACCTCCACGTCATGAACCACCTCCAACAAGGCCTGCAAGCAACCCGCCAGCCACACACAACGGTTAAACCTCCACGTCATGAACCACCTCCAACAAGGCCTGCAAGCAACCCGCCAGCCTCATACGACGGTTAAACCTCCCCGTCATGAACCACCTCCAACAAGGCCTGCAAGCAACCCGCCAGCCTCATACAACGGTTAAACCTCCACTTCATGAACCACCCTCAACAAGGCCTGCAAGCAACCCGCCAGCCTCATACAACGGTTAAACCTCCATGTCATGAACCACCTTAAAAAAGGCATGCAAGCAACCCGCCAGCCACACACAACGGTTAAACCTCCACGTCATGAACCACCTCCAACAAGGCCTGCAAGCAACCCGCCAGCCACACACAACGGTTAAACCTCCCCGTCATGAACCACCTCCAACAAGGCCTGCAAGCAACCCGCCAGCTTCATACAACGGTTAAACCTCCACGTCATGAGCCACTTCCAACAAGGCCTGCAAGCAACCCGCCAGCCTCATACAACGGTTAAACCTCGACGTCATTAACCACCCCAAGAAGGCCTGCAAGCAACCCGCCAGCCTCACACAACGGTTAAACCTCCACGTCATGAACCACCTCCAACAAGGCCTGCAAGCAACCCGCCAGCCATACACAACAGTTAAGCCTCCACGTCATGAACCACCTCCAACAAGGCCTTCAAGCAACCCGCCAGCCACACACAACGGTTAAACCTCCACGTCATGAACCACCTCCAACAAGGCCTGCAAGCAACCCGCCAGCCACACACAAAGGTTAAACCTCCACGTCATTAACCACCTGCAACAAGGCCTGCAAGCAACCCGCCATCCATGCACAACGGTTAAACCTCCACGTCATGAACCACCTGCAACAAGGCCTGCAAGCAACTCGCCAGCCATACACAACGGTTAAACCTCCACGTCATGAACCACCTCCTACAAGGCCTGCAAGCAACCTGCCAGCCACATAAAACGGTTAAACCTCCACGTCATGAACCATCTCCAAGAAGGCCTGCAAGCAACCCGCCAGCCTCACACAACGGTTAAACCTCCACGTCATGAACCACCTCCATTAAGGCCTGCAAGCAACCCGCCAGCCTCATACAACGGTTAAACCTCCACGTCATGAACCACCTTCAACAAGGCCTGCAAGCAACCCGCCATCCATACACAACGGTTAAACCTCCACGTCATGAACCACCTCCTACAAGGCCTGCAAGCAACCCGCCAGCCACATAAAACGGTTAAACCTCCACGTCATGAACTACCTCCAACAAGGCCTGCAAGCAACCCGCTAGCCACACACAACGGTTAAACCTCCACGTCATGAACCTCCTCCAACAAGGCCTGCAAGCAACCCGCTAGCCATACACAACGGTTAAACCTCCACGTCATGAACCTCCTCCAACAAGGCCTGCAAGCAACCCGCCAGCCATACACAACGGTTAAACCTCCACATCATGAACTACCGGACAACAACGGTCTCGTCGTCGGACAGCGTCGGTGGATCTGAATTGCTAACCTGTACGTCACTCTTGAAGATAATATTTGAGTACGTAAACTGTTAGCGTTCGATGATGGTAGCGGTCCGCTCCTCTAAGGGCAGTGAAGCCGGCTTCCTTTCCAGGCTCTGTTACGCAGCAGAATGTCATTAGTTCTTGCTTGTGCTTGTTGTTATTCTTATGACTGCATGAATTGAACCGTTTTGTATGATGTATCAACTTTTAGCCATTGAACCACAACGTCATCACCACTAGCTCGTTAATTGTTGCGGTGGCCATAATATGTGTATTTATCCACCAGCAACCCTTTTAAATAAACAAAGTATATAAAAAACACTGTGCAACAGCCCTTGAGTGATGATTCTCCCGGGATACGGTTGCAGGCCCTATAGGAAGCTGGTTGATCGACCGCCGATCGACCGAGTACCGTAGAATAAATAGTACAGCAGCAACGCTTCGGGATCATGAAAATGCGCCCCCGCTTAATGACGCATTGGTGGTTCTACAACACTCCGCAGGGGAGGGTGTGTGTACATGATCCGAGCCTACAACTGTACCCCTGAGACCCACTCAGAGAGATTTACGCCACGGCGGTTCTACGGGTTAGAAATTGAGCTCATCCCGACGCATACAACCACCTCTCATCATACGTCTTAAGGCTGGCAGTTTACCGGATGTAACATGACCTCTCGATGTGGTGGCATTCAATTTGGTATTTGTGCAGATACTGGACATTGAATTTAAGAATTTAAGTGGCAATAAGTTCATGGTGTTACCCCACAAAATATTAAAGATTCCACCAGTATTGGTCTCCTGTATAATTGTAATATATACCAGTTGGAAAGGTTTGCTGTCAACCTGAGATTCATCTTAGGACAAAAAATAAGGATCTCTCCTGGGATGGAGGACCAGACTCTACCAGACAATTCTCTGTCCAGTATATATGGCGCTCGTCATTTGTAGCAAAACGGTCATTGTAGCAATTGTGACGCACGTGAATGGTCTGTGGTGGTGGTGGATTAACGATGCGCTGACCTCATATGCGGTCTAGTCAGCCATCATGTTGGCTGGATGGAGAGCGAGGCAATAGCTATCATATGATGAATTGAGTTAATGCAGACAGTAACTGAGTCGCTGATGTAAGTGTGCTTCCGATCATGGCGTGGTCAAATGTGGTCATAAAATAGCAGCAAAAGAAAGAAAGAATATAAGGAATATGAAAAAAAACGAGAATTCATACCAGATGACAGGTATCGAATTACAGGTGATGACAACGGAGGACGAGGATCTATAGATGAATTCTTACCTTATTGCGGTCATATTCTCTGGAGTAGGACTCGATTGCCTCAGCATTGCTTATTGCCATACCACAGAAGGCCAGGTACATCTCCATGTTCTGCAAGAATGGAGAGTCAGGTGAGGCCCATATATAGTCACAAGTAAAGGGTAACACGATAAAATGGCTTTGTATAGAGAGTACAATTAATTGATACCGTAACTGATGATATTTTGTGTAATTGAGACGTATCTGGCTGACCCCAAAAACATTTGCTCTCAGATTTTGTGTGAATTATTTTAGATTGATTATAAAAACGGTGCAGGATTTCCGACACGTAACGGAGTATTATTCTGTGACTCACCTTTTCATCGTCCACAGTAAACTGGCCTGCGTCTGTGCGGTTGTTGGTGACCTGAGCCACCCCCAGCACCTCCCCCTCGCCGTTTCTGATGGGCATACACAGCAGGGATTGAGTGGTGGTGCCCACGATGCGATCCACGTCATCCTGGTAGCGCGGATCCTGCAATCATACGCCGGAAACCCTTAGTTAATCAAGGAACAATGAGATACAAGAAGGAATAATAATTGCTACAGCGTTGGAAACCATGCAACAAGGCAACGCGATCCGGGTTTTACTCCAAAAAACAAAACAATAGGGTTGAAGTAAAAACATTATTATTGTAATGGAAATCCTGCAACGATACACTGGATCCCGAATAAAACAACCACAGCGGGATACAAGAAACAATGAGCAGCGTCATGGAATCCCGCAACAAGACATCGCAGTCGGGGATAGAAAAACGACAACAGTGTTATGCAACACTCCGGATCGTCCTGAATGGCAATTCTGTATATCAGAATCCGGATAACAATGAAAGCAACAGGATCGTCGTAATGAAAAGCCTACAACGATAGACCGGAATCCGCATTCAAAGACGTGCGATGCAAGTAAAAATGAAATCCCACAAGACATCGGAATCCCGAATAGAAAACAACTGAGGAAAAACGTGACAATTGTAACTGAAAGTCTGTATGTAACAAAAATGGTAACAGATTGGGTGATCATTTCACCGTAATTTCTCTAGGATTACCAGCGGACCCAACAGAGTTACGGGAAGAGAAAAGTCGTCGTTGAAGAGACGTAATAAGCAGTACAGGGTAGCATACTGTAAATATGACACTCATATACAATATATCAGTGTTCTCTACTTATACTCTTATACTTTGCATGTCAGACTAAAACTTCGAATGCATGTATTTTTATTTGAACCCATAACGTATTATTAAACAGCAGTACATGAAACCCAGGACAAGAAAATTGTATCGAGGGTCCCGTACGCGTCGTTTATCAGCTTAGATAGGACGTTTTAACCTCTGTGGGTCATATGGCGACAATGGGAAGGTCATGGTGAGAGGAGTCATGACTCCGGGAGTAACGGCCTACACATTGTGACCATGTCATGGTGAGAGGAGTCATGACTCCGGGAGTAACGGCCTACTCATTGTGACCATGTCATGGTGAGAGGAGTCATGACTCCGGGAGTAACGGCCTACTCATTGTGACCATGTCATGGTGAGAGGAGTCATGACTCCGGGAGTAACGGCCTACTCATTGTGACCATGTCATGGTGAGAGGAGTCATGACTCCGGGAGTAACGGCCTACTCATTGTGACCATGTCATGGTGAGAGGAGTCATGACTCCGGGAGTAACGGCCTACTCATTGTGACCATGTCATGGTGAGAGGAGTCATGACTCCGGGAGTAACGGCCTACTCATTGTGACCATGTCATGGTGAGAGGAGTCATGACTCCGGGAGTAACGGCCTACTCATTGTGACGATGTTTATCCTGCACAAACATGGACATTGGTGCAGGTGGAGTTCGCACCCCGCCTAGGCTGGCCTAGCAGAGCCTAGCCTATAGTAGACGAACACGCCACTCAATAGTCCATATATTATATTCTTGCTTAAGAACATTGCTACTATCTTTACCCAGAGACGGGGGAACGGAACACTGCCGGCGAAGGATCAATGTGATTATAGTCGGAGGACGTCTTATCCATGCGCACTCTCTTTTTGTATCTCAAGAACAAAGGTTATCCCAGCGGACGATGTGTTTTTGCATCTCAAGGTCAAATGTTTAAACATCACCTCACTCTGTTTCTCTGTTTACATACGTAGGTCAAATTATTGGATTCCTGTGGACACTAGTTGTTTACAAGTCTATTTCTAAATGCTGAAATTTTAACTTTGTTTTTTCTCTCATACACATATACAGGGCAAAGGATTAGACACATAGCCAGATGCAGCCTCACATAGACACACATAGTCAGATGCAACCTCACATAGGCACACATAGTCAGATGCAACCTCATATAGACACACATAGCCAGATGCAGCCTCACATAGACACACATAGTCAGATGCAGCCTCACATAGACACGCGTAGCCAGATACAGGCCAACATAGGCACACATAGCCAGATGCAGCCTCACATAGACACACATAGCCAGATGCAGCTTCACATAGACACACATAGTCAGATGCAGCCTCACATAGACACACATAGTCAGATGCAACCTCACATAGACACACATAGCCAGATGCAGCCTCACATAGACACACATAGTCAGATGCAGCCTCACATAGACACACATAGCCAGATGCAGCCTCACATAGACACATATAGTCAGATGCAGGCCGACATAAACATCACTTCACTCTGTTTCTCTGTTTACATATGTAGGTCAAATTATTGAATTTCTGTGCGCACTAGTTGTTTATTGTTAAGTTTATTTCTAAATGCTGAAATTATAACTTTGTTCTTTCTCTCATACACCTATACAGGGCAAAGGACTAGACACATAGCCAGATACAGCCTCACATAGACACGCATAGCCAGATGCAGCCTCACATAGACACGCATAGCCAAATGCAGCCTCACATAGACACACATAGTCAGATGCAGCCTCACATAGACACGCATAGCCAAATGCAGCCTCACATAGACACACATAGTCAGATGCAGCCTCACATAGACACACATAGCCAGATGCAGCTTCACATAGGCACACATAGCCAGATGCAGCCTCACATAGACACACATAGTCAGATGCAGCCTCACATAGACACACACAGCCAGATGCAGCCTCACATAGACACACATAGCCAGATGCAGCCTCACATAGACACACATAGTCAGATGCAGGCCAACATAAACATCACTTCACTCTGTTTCTCTGTTTACATATGTAGGTCAAATTATTGAATTTCTGTGCGCGCTAGTTGTTTATTGTTAAGTTTATTTCTAAATGCTGAAATTATAACTTTGTTCTTTCTCTCATACACCTATACAGGGCAAAGGATTAGACACATAGCCAGATACAGCCTCACATAGACACGCAGAGCCAGATGCAGCCTCACATAGACACGCATAGCCAAATGCAGCCTCACATAGACACACATAGTCAGATGCAGCCTCACATAGACACACATAGCCAGATGCAGCCTCACATAGACACACATAGTCAGATGCAGCCTCACATAGACACACATAGCCAGATGCAGCCTCACATAGACACACATAGTCAGATGCAGCCTCACATAGACACACATAGCCAGATGCAGCCTCACATAGACACACATAGTCAGATGCAGCCTCACATAGACACACATAGCCAGATACAGCCTCACATTCACACACATAGCCAGATGCAGCATCACATAGACACAAATAGCCAGACGCAGGCTCGCACAGCCACACATAGACACACATTTAGCGACAAGCGTGATCAAAATGAACAAAGCTCCTTGATAAGTCCCTGAAAGTCTTGTCGCTCCCGCTAATAAAAACTTGCCCTTGTTCGGTCGATACTTCTGAGCGACCGACACAATTCGATTTCCTTCTCGCTACTTAGAACAAAGCTCTCTCCCACTGAAGGTCAAGGTCAAGGTCACGATGACGCCCGTCTGACGTCACAGCGACCCAAAACGTCCCTGTCGGCGTAATCATGCCTTTCCTTTCCGGGCATTTTGTTCTCACGAAATCCTATTAGGAAAACCTATAATTTATAGGATCTTTCCTCAGAGGAAGACCTGACGCGCTGATATTTGTGAACGAAAAATCAATGGCATGTTCAAGCATAGTTGTGTGCGTCATTTCAGTTCATGCCAATGCTGTTCAGTGACTAGTCAGTGTCCCAGATTTTTTTTTACGATATTTTATAGCGTTGTTGCAGTGTTTGTATTTTCAAATCTGGAAATGTCCCGATCAGTTTGCTGTAAAAATCTTGCCAAAAAAAATTACTCATATAGCAACGTTTCCCCTGTTTTGAATGGAAATTATTTAATTAGGCTATTAGTGTATAATACACACTTACTATATACAATAAATAACAGGACATGTCGTTAAGCCACTTTTCTTGGCCAAACGGGGGCGCCACTTTTCGGAAAGTGCGACTGTCGCGTGTTTCTCTTTATGGGAAAGTGTGGTTTTCGTTTTGCACTACTAGGTCATCACAATTCGCGCATCGCTGCCCCTTTGTGCCCTTTCAGAATATTTTGTTTAATTTTTTATTAATTGTTATAGAGATATAACGTTCACACCGTCACTGAGTCAGACCCCGTGTCAAAACTACTTCTCCAAGACATTTGTCAAATCATAATGTAGGTGGAAAATGCTGTAAGAGCAGCTTTAAGTATGAAGAATGTGCATGAGGACGGATTATAGAACTAGTCATGTACCTGATGCATACGTCTAGATTAGTGAACTGGGTAAGATACACCTGTATACTGTAACATATATACTGTCCTCGTACGGTCAAGTCTCGGGTTTTTGGGTCAGCCATTCTGGTCGCTCAGCCTCAGCGGGCATCTGCTACAGGCAGCTGCTACGCTTGTGGGAGTGGGGGGCGGGGCCCACTGCGTGATTAATTAACCCCTGCGCTGAGATGTAATTTGTCCCTGCAGCTGGTTCTAATGGTCTCAGATGTGCAACACAAACCTCCCATCCGTCGCTCAATTCGGAGGGCGGGAAGGGGGGATGGGGGGGGGGGGGGGGGGCGGGGGGGGGTTCTGTCTGTCTGACGGCTGCCTCATTCACTGTATTTTTTTTATCCTACCTTGTAGTAGAAAATGCTGTAAAACCTAAAAGTAAAAAGGTGATCGAGCTGGTTTCTGTGGTCCCTGCATAGATACAGGGTGAGGTACAGACCTAGAGAGGGGAGAGAGGCAGGTGGGTGGTGGGGGTTGGAGCGGGGAGGGGAGGGGCAAGAGAGAAAGAAAGCGACGATGAAAGGGCGAGAAAAGTAGAACAAAAAGAACAGCGAGGGAGAGCGAAAAGGATGGTTAGAATAGTAAGATACAGAGGCTATAAATAGCGAGAGACAGAGAGAGAGAGAGAGAGAGAGACAGAGGCGAAGTAGAGGAAAAGAAGTATGGATAAAATGAGAAATGGAGGGACAGCAGAGAGGGTGAGAGAACAGAATTACAAATCGCGTTAAAAGTTATAACTTAAGTCGGCGAATTGAACGGCGGTATAAGTTATCACTTGAGTTGGCGAATTGGACGGCGTTATAAGTTATAACTTGAGTCGGCGAATTGGACGACGGTATAAGTTATAACTTGAGTCGGCGAATTGGACGGCGTTATAAGTTATAACTGAAGTAGGCGAAATGTATGGCGTTCTAAGTTATAGCTTTACTGCGATGTCCCTTTGCCTTTGTCACGATGCCATCAGCCACGTGACTTTCTTACGGCATCCGGTTGTTGATGCGCGTCAAATGCCGTCAGTAAACGAACGACGTATGTACTAAGCGTTCCAAGCCACCACCTACCCCCAGAAGCCAATCTAAGGCGCTTACCCAAACAAGGTCATCTTTTAACATTCTTATGCCCTGTAGTCATGGCTACAGCTTAAATATCAGCCGGGCGGTTGGTTATAAGAAGCCGATTGTGACGTACATGCACAAGAATCTGATAATTGACGCCATGGCAACAGGGCGTGGCCCCCCGAGCATGGTGAGGCTAGGAAGCAACCCCTGCCCCCCCCCCCCGCCCCTGCCCCCCCCCGCCTGAGAACTATATACACTATAAAAGTCGGGCTTTCCGACGAAATACATCACAAAGTGACATGTTACAGATGCAACCCAGTGTCGTTCCAGGGGGGGGGGGGGGAGCTCAAGGACTGCTAAGGATTGTTAAGTACTGTAAAATTCGACATTGTTTCTTGGACCCCGGGCAAGGACTTTTGTTGAGGAACAATGGCAGTTTCCCCCGCAAAATCAATGCCACTGAAGTATATAGCAACCCCCCCTCCTCGCCCTTTTTGTAAAAGACATCTGCGATCATTTCCAGCGTCCCCCCTCCCCGGTCGCATGTTGCGACCCCCCCCCCCCACATTCCAAATTCCAAATTCCTAGATCCGCAGCTGTGGTTGGACCTTTGCGCCAAAAATGACACACCAAGATCACGACATTGCAACCCCGTAAGGCTACGGTTAAGGTCAAGGTCGCTAAATGGCGTGCAACCATGGCAACCGGCCAAAATTTAAAAAAATGTCACACCTTTAACATTTATGTAACAAGGATTGCAGTACATGGTCCAAAGATCTGCTGCGTTTTCCCCGCCAGTTCCGCTTCACCTTGTATGCAGGTTACACCGGAAGGGCATTAAAGTTACTATTACAACAAAAAGTAAACATTCATTGTGATCCAAATCTGGCGGAGAAAAAACGTGTGTACAGTGACGTTGATGTGCTGGTGACGTAACACGCATGAAGTAATCTCCGCCAGGGCGAGCGCCAACGACTAACTTTCCGGAAGTCACTGGTACCAACCATATATATACTAGACGTTATTGGCCAGGATTCGCGACTGGCAGCGCCTCCTTGAGGCAGAGTGTTATACAGTGTTTACAGCTGTTCCAACAGCCGCGGCGCCTCACGTGATCTGACGGAACACCCCCGCCGCAAAATTTGTTGAAATAGTAACTTTAAATGGGGCATGTAGCTGTCGACACCTTTAAAGGCCAATCTGCCACGAGGTACACTAAGAGCGAGACGGCGGCGGGAGGCTCACTGTATCTATAGGATTCCCGCAGACTTGACTTGTCACTTGTCTACGCCGTGGTGCTTGGGCCGGGAGTTTATCACTGTGAATCAGGCTGTAAATGTCGCGGTAAACCTGTCAGATGAGTCGCTTAAAAATCGAATGAGGGACCACACCTGCAACTGTAATGACGTCACTGCAAGACGCTGGCTATGAGACACGATCTAGAAGATATATATCTGATATTGGCATGAACAGCTTTTTATTACACGGAAGCCGACAGCTCTCCTGAGAGATTGGCCCGACGGTCGCTTCCTACTTTAGTTACATAAAGAGCGGAGGCTAGCTTTCAGGATATACTCTCGTTACGCGGTCGATACCCGCCTGTGTGTGTCTTTGGCCCTTTCTTTTTCAAGTAATATCGTTGTCCTCCCGACTTCCTGACCACAAAACAGCATATAACTTTAAATCACGATGGCTATGGTACAACTCAGTTACAAGGGACATACAACTGTACTTCAGTGCAGAAAGAGCAAAATAAAACATGTATAGATTGACCTTTTGCTACATTATTATCAAAATTTATGTCAGACGAGTTGTACATTTTTTTTATTTTGCGACATTATTACACAATTTACACCAGATTTGTACATAAATTGTACTTAAATAATCGAAAAGTAAAAGTCTTCGCAAAATTACGTAATTTGTTTGTGTTTAATACATACATCTTACATGAGCACGTGATTAAGTTCGCACACACCAATAATATGGAAAGTCAATTCTTAAAGATATGCATATTGTGTACGTGCAATACCAGGTATATTTTCCGGCCCCCGGTTTAGAGTAGACTTGGCATTGCGTCTATGTAGTGTCAGTTTACAGTCTATGGGCCATGCTAAAGGGTATAGTTTAAAGGCATGCATCCACGTGCTTAACCCATGCGTGCACACGGGGACTTGGATGGCTTTTATAGGTGACGTTGGTGTCATTATATTACTGACCTGGGCATGTGTAACAGACGGTCGCCATGGTAGCTTTAATACCCGCGGCACTTTACGGCGTGAGATCTAATCATTGTGCGTGTTACTTGCTTAACAACGGATAAATAAAGAAAGAGAGGGAGAGAGACAGAGAGAGAGAGAGAGGGAGAGGGAGGTGGGGGGGGGGGGCGGCAGCGACGAGGGCGGCGTAAGGTCTCAGGGTCGCCTTAGAGGTCTGTGGCCTCGTGGTCAGGGCTCAGGCCTCAGGGCGGGACCTCCGGATGTCAAAGTGTGATTTCATTATGGATGTGGCTGGGGGTCGGCCAGACACTGTATCACATCGCCACCCGGCTCTACTCAAGACGATTAGAAAAAGGCGGTGAGGAGAAGGACCCTGCTGCATTAATTCCACACTAACAGCAATGTTATGCATGGCTTCTTTCAAAGTCATGAATATTTCAGATTAAGGGCAACTTCCTTTCCACCCCCACCCCCCCCCCCCCCTAGCCACCCTCCCCCGGGGATCGCCCAGCTCCCCCCCCCCCCACCACCGGCGCCGTGCAGCGACTTCGGGCGGGGTGGGGGGGTGGGGGGCGGTCTGCCGGGGGCATGCTATGTACGTCCTAGGCCAGCCATATAAGATGCACGAGGGCCAAAGAAAGGATTAAAAGAAGCAATACCGGGGATGTCGGTGCTGCTTCCTGAGGGGTGCTTCAGGCGGCGTCCCCAGTGGGGGAGGGGTCGACCTCGAGGATGTGGGGCGGGCCATACTACGAAAGCCCACTTGGGACAAGAGTCTCCCGCTCAGTGGGGGCCATTTACTGGCCAGCCTTGGAGTACACATCCATGACGGGAGGGTAGTGAGGGGGGGAGTGGGGGGGGGGGGGTAAACCGCCCCTCAGCACTCTCGCCCCAATGCATCTTGGCTTTACGCGCGATCGAAGACAGGCCGAGAAGACGAGAAGGCGTTTCCGCCGCGGTCACGTGGGACAGCGCAGGGAGACTCCTGCCACCTGATCTTGACCTTGGCCTTGACCTTGACCTAATGCCCGGCACAGCTTAAGTCAGTATGTTTGCAGTTATTGGTCACCGTCGTTGGTTATCGCTAATAATCAATAATCGATAACATATATACATACACGTTGAGACAACAGCCTGCGGCAGCGGAGGTAATCCGATCCCACGCCTGAACGTCCCCGCCATTCACCAGTGGTGGGGAGTTGCCGCCCAGCGTCCCCGCCACTCACCAGTGGTGGGGAGTTGCCGCCCAGCGTCCCCGCCATTCACCAGTGGTGGGGAGTTGCCGCCCAGCGTCCCCGCCATTCACCAGTGGTGGGGAGTTGCCGCCCAGCGTCCCCGCCACTCACCAGTGGTGGGGTGTGCCGCCCACGGCATAGAGGGCATTTGGAGAGCGAGAGAACAGTACGCGATTTTTTCGTCATTGAGAGAGTATTTATTTCGCTAAAAAAATATCTAAAATAGACACTGACGTTCATGACAAAGTAGCTGCAGGTTAATTATTTGAATACTTTCGATATCAACTGGACTAAATAGTCAATCAATTTTGATGGGCACATCGAGAGAAAGTGCAGATCTCTGCGTCGGTGATCGAGAGAAAAAAGGCGAAAAGGGGTTGTGGGCTGCACATATGTATATACCTAACTATATGTAGTGCCCCCCCCCCCCCGGGATGGACCCCCGTGTCACCCACATCTTTGTATCATGCCGTCTACTGATATCATTATGTGAGACCACACGAGCGATGAGTGCAAAGAAAAATATTAAAGTAATCACTATGTTATACATTCGGCTTTAATTTTATATGGAATGATCAAATTACATATAGTTGATGCAGAGTCCGTAATGGTGTCTGGTGTTTTTCGTCCGGAGAGATGCATTAGCGAAAAAATGAAAAACCATTACTTTCCCGATGCCTTGAAATCTGATTTGAGGGGTTTTGTTTTCAAGACGAAGTCTTACCACCAGGCACGTCTCCCTTCTTCAGAGTTAAGACACTGCAATGGCAATGGGATCGTTGTTTTTCGCCACTTTTGTGCACACATGGGATAAACCAGACCATTATATGTACGGAACCTTATGTAAAATGTGCCGACTGTCCAAAAATATAAAAAATATTCACCCAAGATGCGGATCTTGTAAATTACGAAAATGCCAACAGCATATTATATTTAATTTTTAGTATATGAACCACACTGCTACGAGCTGAAAAAGCTATGACGGGAAGGCATGACCACATTACTGTATTGGTGGGGTGGTGCCGCCCATGGCATAGAGAGCATTTGGGAAGGAAAGTGAAAAGTGCAAGTTTTTTTTGTCTAACTTACATCAGTGTTCTGAATACGGCCTGAGGTGTGCATCAAATGTTGTGGGAAGGGTTTTAACGGTCTGGGGCCCACTGTCCGGGCAAAGGATTGCTCGTGCGACTGCACGTAAGAACCTCTCTAAGTCGACCGACGACGGGACTGCCGCTCATCGATCGACTTAGGGAGGTGGTCGGGTTACAGAATGTCAACATGTCCTTCCAATACCTTACTCCTGGCAAAAAAAAACCCAGAAAAAGATATATGGATCATAGTTTGTGTCTACAAGTAGGCATTTTTTCAGAAACTTATTCATCGAAACTTGCCATGGTTTAGCTATGATGGCCGGACCGTAGCGCAGAAGTGTATTGGGTCCATCGCACGGCATGTTCCATGTTTGCGGCGTGCGGTCTGGATACCATTAATCAAAGTCCACGACCTCAAGTATTAACGGATCGCCCTTCAACATGACCTTGAGCGTTCTGGGTCATCTCGCCCACGAGGTGGTGACGTCATTACGGGTTATCGGTTATCAGAGCGACGGCGACGGGGAGATGAGAGGGGTGCAGGGAATGAGGGGGGGGGGCGGGGTGAGGGGTAGGGGGAGGGTAAATGGGGTTTGGGTGAGGGTGTTGGGGTTTTGGGTGAGGGTGATGACATAGGGGTTTGTGGGCAGGCTGATGCCGCTGATGAGGGAATGGGAGAGGGTAGACGGGGTGGGGGTGGGATTGGGTGACGGTGCTGTGGTTGGGGGTGAGGGTTATGGGCGTTGAGGGGGGGTGGGGTGTTGTGGTGGGGAGGGGGTTGTAACCCACACCAGGCGAGATGCTGGCTTCATCCGCTTTGACATCCGGTTCCTGTCGAGTCCGGGTGGGGATGGGACTGAGATCAGATCAATGGAGTGGTGGAGGAAGGGGGAATAGTGAGGGACAGAGGCGGGCAGGGGTCATGGGGGTCGGGGGGGGGGGTGATGAAAGGAGGGAGATGAGGGGTTGCGGAAGGGCGGGGGGAGGGGGGAGGGGGGATGAGGGGTTGCTGAAGGGCGGCGGGGGGAGGGGGGATGAGAGGCGACCATCACGGCTCTCAAAGAGTCTTCAGAGCATGAAGAGGATTGCCGAGAACTACTCTAACCACCACTCACCCTCCACCCCAACTCCCAACCCCAGCAGATCAGACGTCTCTCGCCAACTCCCCCCCCCCCCGCGCCCAATACCCCAACCCTTCATGTCCCTCTCGCATCCCTTAGCGAGGCTCCAGCTCAAGTCTCGGCAGCCCTCAACGCCCTACCACCCGCACCCCAGCCGCCCCCCCCCGCTCCCCTCGTCCCGCACACACACACCCCATCCGTCTCGACCTCAGAGCTTGGGTTGCTGGACGCAAACCTCACGCTTAATTTCCCCTTTTCCTTCCGCCGTTTGCTCTGCCATCGGGGGGAGCACCGCCTTGTGACGTCACACCGGTCGACGCTGGAGTACAGGCAGCGGGAGTGGGGGTGGCGGGAGTGGGGGTAGCGGTAGGGATGCGTGCACGCTAGAGCAGGAGGAGGAGGGGAGGAGGAAGAGGGGTCATACTGGTGAAAAAAAAGTCGCAGGTCAATGCAGGGCGACCCGAGTGTAAAGCGAGAGGGGGGGGGGGCGGCAGACGGCGTCGTGGCTGGGGTCAGAACAACCAGGACGGGGGTGAGGCGTTTGGAGCGAGGTCTGTGGCCGGGTTTTATTACGTCGGCTGGCTGTTGGGAGTAGCTTTTAAACGTTAGCAGGTCGATAAAGGTGGACGGAACATTTAAGACCGGGATAAACTGCCGCCCATGCCAGCTCACGCACCGCTGAACGGGTTGGTCCCCTAGCTGCCTCGGCACAGCGAACGCTACAGGAACATGTAATTGATTGGTCGATTCCGCACCGTCCACCGCAGCAGCTTTATCATATAATACGGTTAGCTGGTTAATTTAATCTAGTATAGAGAAGGCTTTAACGTGTAAGGTCATGTGACGGGAAAGATGACGGTATAAATGACTGGACCATGTATCCGGGGATACCACCCGTGTTTGCTCGATGAAATATACATGGGGTACGTTCTCCGGAAAAGCCTTTGCAAAGAGAAGGCTCGAAGGCACACATCAGTCGCTAGGATGACATGGCGGAGTGCATTCTGTGCAAACATGCTCTCTACAAGGTAACAGGGTAAACCAGCTTGGGTATATATACACCGGTCCAGGCTGTCAATCATTCATTGACGTCACTGTTGCTTTTATCCAATCATGTGGCGAAAAAAGGTCTTCCACGTGCGACACACAGGTCCGAAAAAAACAGAGCAGCATGTCACTTTCTTGTCAGTTTCAGAGAAGAGTTCTTTTCACGTTTACCTGTCATTAGCTATGATTGGCAATTTCCTACTCACGATTAACGAAAAAGGACTCATGCGTGGGTGGGGCTTAGCTCGGAGCGTGGAACGGTGTATAGTGAATGTGTACAGTGTTCACCCAATAATACGTCAACGTAACAAAATAGTGAGGCGGATATGTGACAAAAAATAGGCAAGATCTTCGTTTCCGGCGGCAAGCATGAATATTGGTATATAGGGGTTTTAAGAGTCGCTGATTCCGATAAGAAAAGGAGACATTGGGTACGAGCGCTGTATCCCGCTCACAATGAGGGTTGAAGGGTGGATGAGGCACCAGAGGAACTTATTCGAACCCGTGTGGCAATAGATTCAGTTGCTACGCGTTGCTAACGTTATTCATTAATTGAGTGTTGACTTTGACTCACTCGGGCAGACCTGAGTAATGTTGACTTTGACTCACTCTGGCAGATCTGAGTGATATTGACTTTGACTCACCTGTCTGCCCTGAGTGATGTTGATTTTGACTCACTCTGGCAGACCTGAGTGATGTTGACTTTGACTCACTCTGGCAGACCTGAGTGATGTTGACTTTGACTCACTCTGGCAGACCTGAGTGATGTTGACTTTGACTCACCTGACTGGCCAGAGTGATGCTGACTTTGACTCACTCTGGCAGACCTGAGTGATGTTGACTTTGACTCACTCTGGCAGACCTGAGCGATGTTGACTTTGACGCACTCTGGCAGACCTGAGTGATGTTGACTTTAACTCACTCTGGCATACCTGACTGATATTGACTGACTCTCCTGGCTGGCCTTAGTTATGTGGACTTTGACTCACCTGGCTGGCCTGAGTGACGTGGACTTTGACTCACCTGGCTGGCCAGAATGATGTGGACTATGACTCACCTGACTGGCCTAAGTGACATGTACTTTGACTCACCTGGCTGGGAGTGATGTTGACTTTGACTTGCCTGACTGGCCAGAGTGATGTTGACTTTGACTAACCTGGCTGGCCTGAGTGATGTTGACTTTGACTTACCTGACTGGCCAGAGTGATGTTGACTTTGACTCACCTGGCTGGCCTGAGTGATGTTGACTTTGACTCACCTGGCTGGCCTGAGTGATGTTGACTTTGACTCACCTGGCTGGCCTGAGTGATGTTGACTTTGACTCACCTGGCTGGCCTGAGTGATGTTGACTTTGACTCACCTGACTGGCCAGAGTGATGTTGACTTTGACTCACCTGGCTGGCCTGAGTGATGTTGACTTTGACTCACCTGGCTGGCCTAAGTGATGTTGAATTTGACTCACCTGGCTGGCCTGAGTGATGTTGACTTTGACTCACCTGGCTGGCCTGAGTGATGTTGACTTTGACTTGCCTGACTGGCCAGAGTGATGTTGACTTTGACTCACCTGGCTGGCCTGAGTGATGTTGACTTTGACTCTTCCGACTGTCCTGAGTGATGTTGACTTTGACTAACCTGGTTGGCCTGAGTGATGTTAACTTTGACTCACCTGGTTGGCCTGAGAGATGTTGACGGCCTTGCCAGACTCTGCCACGTGGCCTATGATACCTTGCCCCCACGGTATCCTCACAATGTTATCCCCTCGACTGGTGGGCAGGCAGCTGGTGCCCGTACACACATCGAACACCTTGGAGACCAGGGACTGCTTGCCCCTCGGACCCTCCACGAAAAACAGCGAACTGCGATCGGCCTCGGCCAGGATGCACAGGTTGACCAGTATCCGTGTGGTCAAACTTTTAAGGTCAAGGTCGTGGGAGATGTCCTTTACAATCTCCAAGAAGAAGTCCCTCTCGTTGTGGACTCGGAGCTGCCGTTTCAGCTGTTCGTCCTTGGAGGTGTAGCGCGGCAATCTGACCTTGGACTCGATGAGCATGCTCAACATGTTTCCGGACGTGGGCGGCAGCGAGAGGAACTGGCGCATGCCCTTCAAACTGCTGCGTCTCTCCGCCAAGGTCGTCTCGCGCTCCTGGCTGAAGGACGCCTCGTGCGTGCGGAAGATGCTACGCATCTTGGCCCGCGCGAAGTCGTGGCGTAGGTGCTTCTTGGAGTTTGACCTCTGGTGGCGTCCGCCGTCCTTGTCGCCGCTGAAGAAACTGGAGTCATCCCGAACGAAGCGCGGATCCGGGGACGTCTGCCCGCTGCTCTCCTGGGACTTGGACCCCCGGCGCGGGTCGAGGGTGGAGGCGACGTACTCCTGAACCGTGTGGTAGCCATGGCACAGCAGCCACTTGTTGACCAGCGGCAGGTCGGCCTTGCGCAGCAGGTAGTCCTGCATCCACTCCGGGTGGGACTCGATCCACGACTCCACCTCTTTATTGGTCAGCGGCGTCGTCGTCGCCGTGACGTCACCGCTGACGTCACCGCTCGACTTTTGGACCTGCTTCATCCGCTGCATCTTTGGCCCGATTTTAAACATATTGGCGCCGTTTTTTTGCGTGTGTCGTCTGCCGCTTTGAGGTTCTGATCGAAATGTACAATCGAGGACGGTGTTTCAGTTGGACGCTTGCATGGGGTTTCTCCCCCGCGGCGTCGGCCGATGAAAAGCCAACGCTACGTCATAACAGGGCGCCCACGACGGGATACTATGTAGATTTTGTAGGCCGTAATCCTCGCCATATGATCATCGTATCTCCTCATACAGTACAGTCGGTACAAGTAAAGGAGGCTTGGCTATATTTGGGTTAAGTCAGCCTGGGTACAAGTAAAGGAGGCTTGACTATATTTGGGTTAAGTCAGCCTGGGTACAAGTAAAGGAGGCTTGACTATATTTGGGTTAAGCCAGCCTGGGTACAAGTAAAGGAGACTTGACTATATTTGGGTTAAGCCAGCCTGGGTACAAGTAAAGGTGACTTGACTATATTTGGGTTAAGTCCGCCTGGGTACAAGTAAAGGAGGCTTGGCTATATTTGGGTTAAGTCAGCCTGGGTACAAGTAAAGGAGGCTTGACTATATTTGGGTTAAGTCAGCCTGGGTACAAGTAAAGGAGGCTTGGCTATATTTGGGTTAAGTCAGCCTGGGTACAAGTAAAGGAGGCTTGGCTATATTTGGGTTAAGTCAGCCTGGGTACAAGTAAAGGAGGCTTGACTTCATTTGGGTTAAGTCAGCCTGGGTACAAGTAAAGGAGGCTTGACTATATTTGGGTTAAGTCAGCCTGGGTACAAGTAAAGGAGGCTTGGCTATATTTGGGTTAAGTCAGCCTGGGTACAAGTAAAGGAGGCTTGACTATATTTGGGTTAAGTCAGCCTGGGTACAAGTAAAGGAGACTTGACTATATTTGGGTTAAGCCAGCCTGGGTACAAGTAAAGGAGGCTTGACTATATTTGGGTTAAGTCAGCCTGGGTACAAGTAAAGGAGGCTTGACTATATTTGGGTTAAGCCAGCCTGGGTACAAGTAAAGGAGGCTTGACTATATTTGGGTTAAGTCAGCCTGGGTACAAGTAAAGGAGGCTTGGCTATATTTGGGTTAAGTCAGCCTGGGTACAAGTAAAGGAGGCTTGACTATATTTGGGTTAAGCCAGCCTGGGTACAAGTAAAGGAGGCTTGACTATATTTGGGTTAAGTCAGCCTGGGTACAAGTAAAGGAGGCTTGGCTATATTTGGGTTAAGTCAGCCTGGGTACAAGTAAAGGAGGCTTGACTATATTTGGGTTAAGTCAGCCTGGGTACAAGTAAAGGAGACTTGACTATATTTGGGTTAAGCCCGCCTGGGTACAAGCAAAGAAGGCTTGAATATATTTGGGTTAAGCCAGCCTGGGATAGCTACACAAATACATGCGTTAATCCACAGAATTTGGCTTTCCCCAGTCCACCATAATTTGCACACGGACGTAAAACATCACGACGAAATCAGTCATTCGGTATCAGTCAGCAATTGACGACTGCGACACTCCTACTTTATTTCCGTTCTCTTGAGACGGCACGTCTCCGCCAGGTGGCGCCGGCTGGTGAGTCGTGGTGCCAGTCAGCACGCGCGGCCGGCCCTTCGGATTATGGTATTTAACAGGCAAACTCCACGAGCAATGGTTCCCGCGGCGCACGCGGGATGGCGCTGCGTGCCCTTCTGCCCTCGCGGTCACTGACTCCCTCTATGGTAGCGGAGACTTGGAGGTAGTTACATCCTACGCCTGGAGGTGGCGCTCAGCCCACTCGTCGCTGCGCCACCCGGCGGGAGAGGCCCAAAGTCCGCAACCTGGAAGAACAACAGTGAGGATGCTATAGAAAATGGCGACCTTGAACCCGGGGTAATCGTATCAACGGATGGACAGAAAGATGCGTTGTTTACGTGACTCTACAATTAGGGGTTGGGGCGGGGGACGACGGGGATGGGGATGGTGATGGGGATGGTGATGGGGATGGGGGTGGGGATGGGGATGGGGATGGGGATGGGGATGGGGATGGGGATGGGGATGGGGATATGGGTGGGGACAGAGATAGGGATGAGGCGGGTGTAGCTTGGATACATTAACTATTAAGTTGGAAGTGTGTGTGTGTGTATGGGGTGGGGGGGGGGGGGTGGTAGGTGAGTGGTCCACGATAACTTATGCTGTCAATTCACATTAACGGATTTGGTCAATTCACACTGAGGTACACTGTCAATTCACTCTGATGTACACTGTCAATTTTTACTGACGTATACTGTCAATGCACACTAACGTTTACTGTCAATTCTCACGGACGTATACTATCAATTCTCACTGACGTTTACTGTCAATTCTCACTGACGTTTACTGTTAATTCTCACTGACGTTTACTGTCAAGTCACACTGACGTATACTGTCAATTCTCACTGACGTATACTGTCAATTCACACTGACGTATGCTGTCAATTCACACTGACGTATACTGTCAATTCACACCAGCGTATACTGTCAATTCTCCCTAACGTATACTGTCAATTCTCACTGACGTATACGGTCAATTCTCACTGACGTATACTGTCAATTCACACTGACGTATACTGTCAATTCACACCAGCGTATACTGTCAATTCTCCCCAACGTATACTGTCAATTCTCACTGACGTATACTGTCAATTCACGCTGACGTATACTGTCAATTCACACTGACGTATACTGTCAATTCTCACTGACATATACTGTCAATTCACACTGACGGATACTGTCAATTCTCACTGACGTATACTGTCAATTCACACTGACGTATACTGTCAATTCACACTGACGTATACTGACAATTCTCACTGACATATACTGTCAATTCACACTGACGTATACTGTCAATTCTCACTGACATATACTGTCAATTCACACTGACGTATACTGTCAATTCACACTGACGTATACTGTCAATTTACACTGACGTATACTGTCAATTCACACCAGCGTATACTGTCGAATTCTCCCCAACGTATACTGTCAATTCACACTGACGGATGCTGTCAATTCACTCTGACGGATGCGGTCAATTCGCACTGACGTATACTGTCAATTCACACTGACGTATACTGTCAATTCACACTGACGTATACTGTCAATTCACACTGACGTATACTGTCAATTCACACTGACGTATACTGTCAATTCACACTGACGTATACTGTCAATTCACACTGACGTACACTGTCAATTCTGCCCAACGTATACTGTCAATTCACACTGACGGATGCTGTCAATTCGCACTGACGTATACTGTCAATTCACACTGACGTATACTGTCAATTCACACTGACGTATACTGTCAATTCACACTGACGTATACTGCCAATTCACACTGACGTATACTGTCAATTCACACTGACGTATAATGTCAATTCACACTGACGTATACTGTCAATTCACACTGACGTATACTGTCAATTCACACTGACGTATACTGTCAATTCTCCCCAACGTATACTGTCAATTCACACTGACGTATACTGTCAATTCACACTGACGTATGCTGTCAATTCACACTGACGTATACTGTCAATTCACACTGACGGATGCTGTCAATTCACTCTGACGGATGCGGTCAATTCGCACTGACGTATACTGTCAATTCACACTGACGTATACTGTCAATTTACACTGACGTATACTGTCAATTCACACTGACGTATACTGTCAATTCACACTGACGTATACTGTCAATTCACACTGACGTATACTGTCAATTCACACTGACGTATACTGTCAATTCACACTGACGTACACTGTCAATTCTGCCCAACGTATACTGTCAATTCACACTGACGGATGCTGTCAATTCGCACTGACGTATACTGTCAATTCACACTGACGTATACTGTCAATTCACACTGACGTATACTGCCAATTCACACTGACGTATACTGTCAATTCACACTGACGTATAATGTCAATTCACACTGACGTATACTGTCAATTCACACTGACGTATACTGTCAATTCACACTGACGTATACTGTCAATTCACACTGACGTATACTGTCAATTCACACTGACGTATGCTGTCAATTCACACTGACGTATACTGTCAATTCACACTGACGTATACTGTCAATTCACACTGACGTATACTGTCAATTCACACTGACGTATACTGTCAATTCACACTGACGTATACTGTCAATTCACACTGACGTATACTGTCAATTCACACTGACGTATACTGTCAATTCTCACTGACGTATACCGTCAATTCACACTGACGTATACTGTCAATTCTCCCCAACGTATACTGTCAATTCTCACTGACGTATAATGTCAATTCACACTGACGTATACTGTCAATTCACACTGACGTATACTGTCAATTCACACTGACGTATACTGTCAATTCACACTGACGTATACTGCCAATTCTCACTGACGTATACTGTCAATTCACACTGACGTATACTGTCAATTCACACTGACGTATACTGTCAATTCACACTGACGCATACTGTCAATTCACACTGACGTATACTGTCAATTCTCACTGACGTATACCGTCAATTCACGCTGACGTATACTGTCAATTCTCCCCAACGTATACTGTCAATTCACACTGACGTATACTGTCAATTCTCACTGACGTATACTGTCAATTCACACTGACGTATACTGTCAATTCACACTGACGTATACTGTCAATTCTCACTGACGTATACTGTCAATTCTCACTGACGTATACTGTCAATTCACACTGACGTATACTGTCAATTCTCACTGACGTATACTGTCAATTCTTACTGTCGTATACTGTCAATTCACACTGACGTATACTGTCAATTCACACTGACGTATACTGTCAATTCTCACTGACGTATACTGTCAATTCTCACTGACGTATACTGTCAATTCTTACTGTCGTATACTGTCAATTTACACTGACGTATACTGTCAATTCACACTGACGTATACTGTCAATTCTCACTGACGTATACTGTCAATTCTCACTGACGTATACTGTCAATTCACACTGACGTATACTGTCAATTCTCACTGACGTATACTGTCAATTCTTACTGTCGTATACTGTCAATTCACACTGAAGTATACTGTCAATTCACACTGACGTATACTGTCAATTCACACCAGCGTATATATGTATGAAGTAAGCTCCAATTGCATCATCCCAATACAGTCTGGTGCAGTCTCATGTGTGTTTAAGTTTCTCTTTGTATTTCGATCATTCAGATTTAAGCTGTTAACGTCCTGACCGGTGATTGCTGTAGCTTAGTGGTTAGAGCTGCCTGTTGTAATTTTACATCTCCTTTCATCTAAATCGACCTTGTACAATTTGCAAATAAAAAAAAATCGGGGAAGTATCAGTCAGTGTTTGTCGATAAAAATAAACCTACATACAGAGCAAAAACGGAGATATATAACACGATGCTGATTTGTCAATGGGAGCAGTACCCCCTCCCCCACTCCGTCCCCCATCCAGCCCCCGCCCCCCCCCCCCTTCCCCCGGGTTCCTCCTCGCTCTCACGGCCATAATGAAGCGCATGTGTAGCGATCATAATGACACCATAAGACAGGTAGTATTCCAGCCTTGACACGGGAGACGACACATGGTGTAGTCAGCTAGACTACCGGTCCACATATCCCTATTATTACCTGATTGGCCCATCAGTCGGTCGCGTCTTCCCCGCAAGCCTCGTCTCAAGTATCGCCTCAAATCTCGCCTCAAATATAGCTCCATTCACATATCCAGCTCACCAGGTACACTGGTCACTAAATACTAAGAACAGCTTTCCCACCGATCTGTCCGTACCCAGGTAAGTGTACGGACTGTAATAACCAAGAAATTAAAAGAGGTACATATGAGACAAACCATTCCAGTTCCTATTCCACCAATTCCATATTTTAGTATCACTGCATGGATGCGTTCATGTATTTTATACGATATTTACTTTTGCTGTGGTAAAAAATAAATAAACGGGATATAGGGTTCAGGCACAAGGTCAGGGATCATTGGACAAAGTCACGGCTCAATTATCCATGGAAAAGGTCAAATGCGCATGAACAAAGTCAAGTGTCTTCAGATTCAAGGTCATGACAAAGGATAAATTATAAATACGTCAGGTTCACTGTAAAGCAATTATTCTACACAAGATTGGTTAATAGTCTTTACCCCGCCCCACCACATTGCCAAGTGCCTACCCCCCCCTCCCCACCCCCTCCGCCACCAGCAGCAGCGCCTGACATGAATGAAACACGATCAAATGAGATAATACGCGAGCACTTACTGGGGCTGTTGCCGTTGGCGTTATATCGTAGCCATGGCAGCAAGACGCAGCGCGAAAGCCATCAGCAGCTTGGCTACCGACAGCTGCGGTCGCGATTAAAAGTCACAGCGGGCGTGAAACCCGGGATGAAAGCCCTGACTTGTTTGTGGCAAATCTACAATCGATGCGGCATCAGTTTACAAGGCATAAATGTCTCGGTAATCCACGCAGGGCAAATTGACCAAGCCATAACTCAAGCTCGGCGGTTGGCACTGTGTACGTACGGAAAGAACAGAATTTCCAACCCATTTATTTGCCCGTTAAAGTTAATAATCAGTTTATAATGTTGTAATCATTACTCGGAGGTGGAGAGTGTGTGGGTGAGTGGGAGGAAGGAGTTGGGTAGGGGTGCATGGCTGATCAATGTTAATCAACGACAGAGAAAAACAAAGCTGTCCTGCATGTATTTATGCTGACAATAACAGTCTTGCGTCACGGACCCCATAACATCGATGATATGGTGTCCATTGGGCTCAATTGGTTAATCAAATGTAGGTCAAAAGGTCAAAAACTAGCTCACGTACCACTCTATGCAACCTTCACATTTGAGTTCCTCATACAGTACTTAGAGCTGCTCATGCCGCATTTGGGACACAGTTTTCATCTTCTTGATTTAAATAATGCTCTGATGTTTTGACATAAACTCAACTATGTAGCTTGCAATGAATAAATGGACATGGTGTTAAAGACACATTTTAATCAGACTGGTTCATATCTAGATATATGGGTAAAGGTGAAGGTTATTCGATGATCCATCGCTTTACTAGCTTCCTACGGCTGCTTAAGCCTCTAACCAGTCATATACTCAATAAATGAACCAGAGAAGCGGTAATTAGGGAATTGGATACAATAGACTTCCCTGCAGGACACGGCTCGTTAGGGCTCAAACAACAGGATATCTCGCTCAATGACATATATCTGTCAGCGCGGAGAACGACAGCAACAACGCATCTTTGTTAATGGTGTAAGCCAAAGCATGAGCCAACCACACTCTCAGTGGTGTGAGCCAAAACATGAGCCAACCACACTGTTAATGGTGTAAGCCAAAACAACGTGGTATCTCTGTCAGTGGTGTGAACCAAAACAACGTGGTATCTCTGTCAGTGGTGTGAGTCAAAAAAACGTGGTATCTCTGTCAGTGGTGTGAGTCAAAACAACGTGGTATCTCTGTCAGTGGTGTGAGTCAAAACAACGTGGTATCTCTGTCAGTGGTGTGAACCAAAACAACGTGGTATCTCTGTCAGTGGTGTGAGTCAAAAAAACATGATATCTCTGTCAGTGGTGTGAGTAAAAAACAACGCGGTATCTCTGTCAGTGGTGTGAGTCAAAACAACGTGGTATCTCTGTCAGTGGTGTGAGTCAAAACAACGTGGTATATCTGTCAGTTGTGTTAGCCAAAACAACGTGGTATCTCTGTCAGTGGTGTGAGTCAAAACAACGTGGTATCTCTGTCAGTTGTCTTAGCGAAAACAACGTGGTATCTCTGTCAGTGGTGTGAGTCAAAACAACGTGGTATCTCTGTCAGTGGTATAAGCCAAAACAACGTGGTATCTCTGTCAGTGGTGTTAGCCAAAACAACGTGGTATCTCTGTCAGTTGTGTTAGCCAAAACAAGGTGGTATCTCTGTCAGTGGTGTGAGTCAAAACAACGTGGTATCTCTGTCAGTGGTGTGAGTCAAAACAACGTGGTATCTCTGTCAACGGTGAGAGCCAAAACAACGTGGTATATCTGTCAGTTATGTTAGCCAAAACAACGTGGTATCTCTGTCAGTGGTGTTAGCCAAAACAACGTGGTATCTCTGTCAGTGGTGTGAGTAAAAACAACGTGGTATATCTGTCAGTTGTGTTAGCCAAAACAACGTGGTAACTCTGTCAGTGGTGAGAGTCAAAACAACGTGGTATCTCTGTCAGTTGTGTTAGCCAAAACAACGTGGTATCTCTGTCAGTTGTGTTAGCCAAAACAACGTGGTATCTCTGTCAGTTGTGTTAGCCAAAACAACGTGGTATCTCTGTCAGTTGTGTTAGCCAAAACAACGTGGTATCTCTGTCAGTGGTGTGAGTCAAAACAACGTGGTATCTCTGTCAGTGGTGTGAGTCAAAACAACGTGGTATCTCTGTCAGTGGTGTGAGTCAAAACAACGTGGTATCTCTGTCAGTGGTGTGAGTCAAAACAACGTGGTATATCTGTCAGTGGTGTGAGTCAAAACAACGTGGTATCTCTGTCAGTGGTGTGAGTCAAAACAACGTGGTATCTCTGTCAACGGTGAGAGCCAAAACAACGTGGTATATCTGTCAGTTATGTTAGCCAAAACAACGTGGTATCTCTGTCAGTGGTGTTAGCCAAAACAACGTGGTATCTCTGTCAGTGGTGTGAGTAAAAACAACGTGGTATATCTGTCAGTTGTGTTAGCCAAAACAACGTGGTAACTCTGTCAGTGGTGTGAGTCAAAACAACGTGGTATCTCTGTCAGTTGTGTTAGCCAAAACAACGTGGTATCTCTGTCAGTTGTGTTAGCCAAAACAACGTGGTATCTCTGTCAGTTGTGTTAGCCAAAACAACGTGGTATCTCTGTCAGTTGTGTTAGCCAAAACAACGTGGTATCTCTGTCAGTTGTGTTAGCCAAAACAACGTGGTATCTCTGTCAGTTGTGTTAGCCAAAACAACGTGGTAGCTCTGTCAGTTGTGTTAGCCAAAACAACGTGGTATCTCTGTCAGTGGTGTGAGTCAAAACAACGTGGTATATCTGTCAGTGGTGTGAGTCAAAACAACGTGGTATCTCTGTCAGCTGTGTTAGCCAAAACAACGTGGTATCTCTGTCAGTGGTGTGAATCAAAACAACGTGGTATATCTGTCAGTTGCGTTAGCCAAAACAACGTGGTATCTCTGTCAGTTGTGTTAGCCAAAACAACGTGGTATCTCTGTCAGTTGTGTTAGCCAAAACAACGTGGTATCTCTGTCAGTGGTGTGAGTCAAAACAACGTGGTATATCTGTCAGTGGTGTTAGCCAAAACAACGTGGTATATCTGTCAGTTATGTTAGCCAAAACAACGTGGAATCTCTGTCAGTGGTGTTAGCCAAAACAACGTGGTATCTCTGTCAGTGGTGTGAGTAAAAACAACGTGGTATATCTGTCAGTGGTGTTAGCCAAAACAACGTGGTATCTCTGTCAGTAGTGTTAGCCAAAACAACGTGGTATCTCTGTCAGTGGTGTGAGTCAAAACAACGGGGTATCTCTGTCAGTGGTGTTAGCCAAAACAACGTGGTATCTCTGTCAGTTGTGTTAGCCAAAACAACGTGGCATCTCTGTCAGTGGTGTGAGCCAAAACAACGTGGTATCTCTGTCAGTGGTGTTAGCCAAAACAACGTGGTATCTCTGTCAGTGGTGTTAGCCAAAACAACGTGGTATCTCTGTCAGTGGTGTGAGTCAAAACAACGTGGTATATCTGTCAGTTGTGTTAGCCAAAACAACTTGGTATCTCTGTCAGTGGTGTTAGCCAAAACAACGTGGTATCTCTGTCAGTGGTGTGAGTCAAAACAACGTGGTATCTCTGTCAGTTGTGTTAGCCAAAACAACGTAGTATCTCCGTCAGTTGTGTTAGCCAAAACAACGTGGTATATCTGTCAGTGGTGTTAGCCAAAACAACGTGGTATCTCTGTCAGTTGTGTTAGCCAAAACAACGTGGTATATCTGTCAGTTGTGTTAGCCAAAATAATGTGGTATCTCTGTCAGTGGTGTTAGCCAAAACAACGTGGTATCTCTGTCAGTTGTGTTAGCCAAAACAACGTGGTATCTCTGTCAGTGGTGTTAGCCAAAACAACGTGGTATCTCTGTCAGTTCTGTTAGCCAAAACAACGTGGTATCTCTGTCAGTGGTGTGAGTCAAAACAACGTGGTATATCTGTCAGTGGTGTTAGCCAAAACAACGTGGTATCTCTGTCAGTGGTGTGAGTCAAAACCACGTGGTATCTCTGTTAGTTGTGTTAGCAAAAACAACGTGGTATCTCTGTCAGTGGTGTTAGCCAAAACAACGTGGTATCTCTGTCAGTGGTGTGAGTCAAAACAACGTGGTATCTCTGTCAGTTGTGTTAGCCAAAACAACGTGGTATCTCTGTCAGCGGTGTGAGTCAAAACAACGTGGTATATCTGTCGGTGGTGTTAGCCAAAACAACGTGGTATATCTGTCAGTTGTGTTAGCCAAAACAACGTGGTATCTCTGTCAGTTGTGTTAGCCAAAACAACGTGGTATCTCTGTCAGTGGTGTGAGTCAAAACAACGTGGTATATCTGTCAGTTGTGTTAGCCAAAACAACGTGGTATATCTGTCAGTGGTGTGAGTCAAAACAACGTGGTATCTCTGTCAGTGGTGTGAGTCAAAACAACGTGGTATCTCTGTCAGTTGTGTTAGCCAAAACAACGTGGTATCTCTGTCAGTTGTGTTAGCCAAAACAACGTGGTATCTCTGTCAGTTGTGTTAGCCAAAACAACGTGGTATATCTGTCAGTGGTGTGAGTCAAAACAACGTGGTATCTCTGTCAGTTGTGTTAGCCAAAACAACGTGGTATCTCTGTCAGTGGTGTGAGTCAAAACAACGGGGTATCTCTGTCAGTTGTGTTAGCCAAAACAACGTGGTATCTCTGTCAGTGGTGTGAGTCAAAACAACGTGGTATATCTGTCAGTGGTGTTAGCCGAAACAACGTGGTATATCTGTCAGTTGTGTTAGCCAAAACAACGTGGTATCTCTGTCAGTTGTGTTAGCCAAAACAACGTGGTATCTCTGTCAGTGGTGTGAGTCAAAACAACGTGGTATATCTGTCAGTTGTGTTAGCCAAAACAACGTGGTATATCTGTCAGTGGTGTGAGTCAAAACAACGTGGTATCTCTGTCAGTGGTGTGAGTCAAAACAACGTGGTATCGCTGTCAGTTGTGTTGGCCAAAACAACGTGGTATCTCTGTCAGTTGTGTTAGCCAAAACAACGTGGTATATCTGTCAGTTGCAGTTGTGTTAGCCAAAACAACGTGGTATATCTGTCAGTGGTGTTAGCCAAAACAACGTGGTATATCTGTCAGTTGTGTTAGCCAAAACAACGTGGTATCTCTGTTAGTGGTGTGAGTCAAGACAACGTGGTATCTCTGTTAGTTGTGTTAGCCAAAACAACGTGGTATCTCTGTCAGTGGTGTTAGCCAAAACAACGTGGTATATCTGTCAGTGGTGTTAGCCAAAACAACGTGGTATCTCTGTCAGTTGTGTTAGCCAAAACAACGTGGTATCTCTGTCAGTTGTGTTAGCCAAAACAACGTGGTATATCTGTCAGTTGTGTTAGCCAAAACAACGTGGTATATCTGTCAGTGGTGTGAGTCAAAACAACGTGGTATCTCTGTCAGTTGTGTTAGCCAAAACAACGTGGTATCTCTGTCAGTGGTGTGAGTCAAAACAACGGGGTATCTCTGTCAGTGGTGTTAGCCAAAACAACGTGGTATCTCTGTCAGTTGTGTTAGCCAAAACAACGTGGTATCTCTGTCAGTGGTGTTAGCCAAAACAACGTGGTATCTCTGTCAGTGGTGTGAGTCAAAACAACGTGGTATCTCTGTCAGTTGTGTTAGCCAAAACAACATAGTATCTGTGTCAGTTGTGTTAGCCAAAACAACGTGGTATATCTGTCAGTGGTGTTAGCCAAAACAACGTGGTATCTCTGTCAGTTGTGTTAGCCAAAACAACGTGGTATATCTGTCAGTTGTGTTAGCCAAAACAACGTGGTATCTCTGTCAGCAATGTTAGCCAAAATGACGTTGTATCTCTGTCAGTTGTGTTAGCCAAAACAACGTGGTATCTCTGTCAGTGGTGTTAGCCAAAACAACGTGGTATCTCTGTCAGTTCTGTTAGCCAAAACAACGTGGTATCTCTGTCAGTGGTGTGAGTCAAAACAACGTGGCATATCTGTCAATGGTGTTAGCCAAAACAACGTGGTATATCTGTCAGTTGTGTTAGCCAAAACAACGTGGTATCTCCGTCAGTGGTGTGCGTCAAAACAACGCGGTATCTCTGTTAGTTGTGTTAGCCAAAACAACGTGGTATCTCTGTCAGTGGTGTTAGCCAAAACAACGTGGTATCTCTGTCAGTGGTATATCTGTCAGTTGTGTTAGCCAAAACAACGTGGTATCTCTGTTAGTGGTGTGAGTCAAAACAACGTGGTATCTCTGTCAGTTGTGTTAGCCAAAATAACGTGGTATCTCTGTCAGTTGTGTTAGCCAAAACAACGTGGTATATCTGTCAGTTGTGTTAGCCAAAACAACGTGGTATATCTGTCAGTGGTGTGAGTCAAAACAACATGGTATCTCTGTCAGTGGTGTTAACCAAAACAACGTGGTATCTCTGTCAGTGGTGTGAGTCAAAACAACGTGGTATCTCTGTTAGTTGTGTTAGCCAAAACAACGTGGTATCTCTCTTAGTGGTGTGAGTCAAAACAACGTGGTATCTCTGTCAGTTGTGTTAGCCAAAACAACGTGGTATCTCTGTCAGTTGTGTTAGCCAAAACAACGTGGTATATCTGTCAGTTGTGTTAGCCAAAACAACGTGGTATATCTGTCAGTGGTGTGAGTCAAAACAACGTGGTATCTCTGTCAGTGGTGTGAGTCAAAACAACGTGGTATCTCTGTCAGTTGTGTTAGCCAAAACAACGTGGTATCTCTGTCAGTTGTGTTAGCCAAAACAACGTGGTATCTCTGTCAGTTGTGTTAGCCAAAACAACGTGGTATCTCTGTCAGTTGTGTTAGCCAAAACAACGTGGTATATCTGTCAGTTGTGTTAGCCAAAACAACGTGGTATATCTGTCAGTGGTGTGAGTCAAAACAACGTGGTATCTCTGTCAGTTGTGTTAGCCAAAACAACGTGGTATATCTGTCAGTGGTGTTAGCCAAAACAACGTGGTATCTCTGTCAGTGGTGTGAGTCAAAACAAGGTGGTATCTCTGTCAGTGGTGTCAACCAAAACAACGTGGTATATCTGTCAGTTGTGTTAGCCAAAACAACGTGGTATCTCTGTCAGTGGTGTTAGCCAAAACAACGTGGTATATCTGTCAGTTGTGTTAGCCAAAACAACGTGGTATATCTGTCAGTGGTGTGAGTCAAAACAACGTGGTATCTCTGTCAGTTGTGTTAGCCAAAACAACGTGGTATATCTGTCAGTGGTGTTAGCCAAAACAACTTGGTATCTCTGTCAGTGGTGTTAGCCAAAACAACGTGGTATCTCTGTCAGTGGTGTTAGCCAAAACAACGTGGTATATCTGTCAGTGGTGTTAGCCAAAACAACGTGGTATCTCTGTCAGTGGTGTTAGCCAAAACAACGTGGTATCCCTATCAGTGGTGTTAGCCAAAACAAGGTGGTATCTCTGTCAGTGGTGTCAACCAAAACAACGTGGTATATCTGTCAGTTGTGCTAGCCAAAACATCGTGGTATCTCTGTCAGTTGTGTTGGCCAAAACAACGTGGTATCTCTGTCAGTGGTGTTAGCCAAAACAACGTGGTATCTCTGTCAGTGGTGTGAGTTAAAACAACGTGGTATCTCTGTCAGTGGTGTGAGTCAAAACAACGTGGTATCTTTGTCAATGGTGTGAGTCAAAACAACGTGGTATATCTGTCAGTGGTGTGAGTCAAAACAACGTGGTATTTTTGTCAATGGTGTGAGTCAAACAACGTGGTATATCTGTCAGTGGTGTGAGTCAAAACAACGTGGTATCTCTGTCAGTTGTGTTAGCCAAAACAACGTGGTATCTCTGTCAGTTGTGTTAGCCAAAACAACGTGGTATCTCTGTCAGTTGTGTTAGCCAAAACAACGTGGTATATCTGTCAGTGATGTTAGCCAAAACAAGGTGGTATCTCTGTCAGTGGTGTTAGCCAAAACAAGGTGGTATCTCTGTCAGTGGTGTCAACCAAAACAACGTGGTATATCTGTCAGTTGTGTTAGCCAAAACAACGTGGTATCTCTGTCAGTGGTGGTAGCCAAAACAACGTGGTATCTCTGTCAGTTGTGTTAGCCAAAACAACGTGGTATATCTGTCAGTTGTGTTAGCCAAAACAACGTGGTATATCTGTCAGTGGTGTGAGTCAAAACAACGTGGTATCTCTGTCAGTTGTGTTAGCCAAAACAACGTGGTATCTCTGTCAGTTGTGTTAGCCAAAACAACGTGGTATCTCTGTCAGTGGTGTCAACCAAAACAACGTGGTATATCTGTCAGTTGTGTTAGCCAAAACAACGTGGTATCTCTGTCAGTGGTGTTAGCCAAAACAACGTGGTATCTCTGTCAGTTGTGTTAGCCAAAACAACGTGGTATCTCTGTCAGTTGTGTTAGCCAAAACAACGTGGTATCTCTGTCAGTTGTGTTAGCCAAAACAACGTGGTATATCTGTCAGTGGTGTGAGTCAAAACAACGTGGTATCTTTGTCAATGGTGTGAGTCAAAACAACGTGGTATATCTGTCAGTGGTGTGAGTCAAAACAACGTGGTATCTCTGTCAGTTGTGTTAGCCAAAATAACGTGGTATCTCTGTCAGTTGTGTTAGCCAAAACAACGTGGTATATCTGTCAGTTGTGTTAGCCAAAACAACGTGGTATATCTGTCAGTGGTGTGAGTCAAAACAACATGGTATCTCTGTCAGTGGTGTTAACCAAAACAACGTGGTATCTCTGTCAGTGGTGTGAGTCAAAACAACGTGGTATCTCTGTTAGTTGTGTTAGCCAAAACAACGTGGTATCTCTCTTAGTGGTGTGAGTCAAAACAACGTGGTATCTCTGTCAGTTGTGTTAGCCAAAACAACGTGGTATCTCTGTCAGTTGTGTTAGCCAAAACAACGTGGTATATCTGTCAGTTGTGTTAGCCAAAACAACGTGGTATATCTGTCAGTGGTGTGAGTCAAAACAACGTGGTATCTCTGTCAGTGGTGTGAGTCAAAACAACGTGGTATCTCTGTCAGTTGTGTTAGCCAAAACAACGTGGTATCTCTGTCAGTTGTGTTAGCCAAAACAACGTGGTATCTCTGTCAGTTGTGTTAGCCAAAACAACGTGGTATCTCTGTCAGTTGTGTTAGCCAAAACAACGTGGTATATCTGTCAGTTGTGTTAGCCAAAACAACGTGGTATATCTGTCAGTGGTGTGAGTCAAAACAACGTGGTATCTCTGTCAGTTGTGTTAGCCAAAACAACGTGGTATATCTGTCAGTGGTGTTAGCCAAAACAACGTGGTATCTCTGTCAGTGGTGTGAGTCAAAACAAGGTGGTATCTCTGTCAGTGGTGTCAACCAAAACAACGTGGTATATCTGTCAGTTGTGTTAGCCAAAACAACGTGGTATCTCTGTCAGTGGTGTTAGCCAAAACAACGTGGTATATCTGTCAGTTGTGTTAGCCAAAACAACGTGGTATATCTGTCAGTGGTGTGAGTCAAAACAACGTGGTATCTCTGTCAGTTGTGTTAGCCAAAACAACGTGGTATATCTGTCAGTGGTGTTAGCCAAAACAACTTGGTATCTCTGTCAGTGGTGTTAGCCAAAACAACGTGGTATCTCTGTCAGTGGTGTTAGCCAAAACAACGTGGTATATCTGTCAGTGGTGTTAGCCAAAACAACGTGGTATCTCTGTCAGTGGTGTTAGCCAAAACAACGTGGTATCCCTATCAGTGGTGTTAGCCAAAACAAGGTGGTATCTCTGTCAGTGGTGTCAACCAAAACAACGTGGTATATCTGTCAGTTGTGCTAGCCAAAACATCGTGGTATCTCTGTCAGTTGTGTTGGCCAAAACAACGTGGTATCTCTGTCAGTGGTGTTAGCCAAAACAACGTGGTATCTCTGTCAGTGGTGTGAGTTAAAACAACGTGGTATCTCTGTCAGTGGTGTGAGTCAAAACAACGTGGTATCTTTGTCAATGGTGTGAGTCAAAACAACGTGGTATATCTGTCAGTGGTGTGAGTCAAAACAACGTGGTATTTTTGTCAATGGTGTGAGTCAAACAACGTGGTATATCTGTCAGTGGTGTGAGTCAAAACAACGTGGTATCTCTGTCAGTTGTGTTAGCCAAAACAACGTGGTATCTCTGTCAGTTGTGTTAGCCAAAACAACGTGGTATCTCTGTCAGTTGTGTTAGCCAAAACAACGTGGTATATCTGTCAGTGATGTTAGCCAAAACAAGGTGGTATCTCTGTCAGTGGTGTTAGCCAAAACAAGGTGGTATCTCTGTCAGTGGTGTCAACCAAAACAACGTGGTATATCTGTCAGTTGTGTTAGCCAAAACAACGTGGTATCTCTGTCAGTGGTGGTAGCCAAAACAACGTGGTATCTCTGTCAGTTGTGTTAGCCAAAACAACGTGGTATATCTGTCAGTTGTGTTAGCCAAAACAACGTGGTATATCTGTCAGTGGTGTGAGTCAAAACAACGTGGTATCTCTGTCAGTTGTGTTAGCCAAAACAACGTGGTATCTCTGTCAGTTGTGTTAGCCAAAACAACGTGGTATCTCTGTCAGTGGTGTCAACCAAAACAACGTGGTATATCTGTCAGTTGTGTTAGCCAAAACAACGTGGTATCTCTGTCAGTGGTGTTAGCCAAAACAACGTGGTATCTCTGTCAGTTGTGTTAGCCAAAACAACGTGGTATCTCTGTCAGTTGTGTTAGCCAAAACAACGTGGTATCTCTGTCAGTTGTGTTAGCCAAAACAACGTGGTATATCTGTCAGTGGTGTGAGTCAAAACAACGTGGTATCTTTGTCAATGGTGTGAGTCAAAACAACGTGGTATATCTGTCAGTGGTGTGAGTCAAAACAACGTGGTATCTCTGTCAGTTGTGTTAGCCAAAACAACGTAAAGGATATCAGCCGAAGGAACAGGGTATTTCTAGTATTAAGAGTGCGAACCGAAATAATAGAATATTTCTCCTAATGACGTAAGCCAAAACCACAAGGCGTTTCAGTCGAGGCTCTGCCCACAAATACTATGTCTGTCTGTGAAGGGCCTGAGAAGGCATTGCATGGTGGCCAGCCCGTAGCTGGCGAGGCGTCAGCTGGTCCGACAACCAAAGCGAAGTAAGTAGCAAGTTAACGGAGGTTGAACCAGAGAGGTCCAGCCAAGGCCCCGTCCCAGTCCCAGACCGGAGCCACAGCATGCACCGGCCATAACCCAAGACAACCCCAGCATCAACCTAACCCTAAATACATAAGCCCGGTCCCAGCTTATAGTCAGTCCTAGGTACTTCGCCCCCCGGATTTCAGCTCCGGCCCCACCTCGGTCCCAGCCCCGGTCTCAGCCCTGGCCTCAGCCCCGGCCCCACCCCGGTCTCAGCCCCGACCCCACCCCGGTCTCAGCCCCGGCCCCACCCCGGTCTCAGCCCCGGCCCCACCCCGGTCTCAGCCCCGGCCCCACTCCGGTCTCAGCCCAAGCCCCACCCCTGTCTTAGCCCCAGCCCCACCCCTGTCTCAGCCCCGGCCCCACCCCAGTCTCAGCCCCGGCCCCACCCCGGTCTCAGCCCCGGCCCCACCCCAGTCTCAGCCCCAGCCCCACCCCTGTCTTAGCCCCAGCCCCAGCCCGGTCTCAGCCCCGGCCCCACCCCGGTCTCAGCCCCGGCCCCACCCCGGTCATAGCCCCGGCCCCACCCCTGTCTCAGCCCCGGCCCCACCCCAGTCTCAGCCCCGGCCCCACCCCGGTCTTAGCCCCGGCCCCACCCCGGTCATAGCCCCGGCCCCACCCCTGTCTCAGCCCCGGCCCCACCCCTGTCATAGCCCCGGCCCCACCTTGGTCTCAGCCCCGGCCCCACCCCGTCCCAGCCCCGGCCCCACCCCGGTCATAGCCCCGGCCCCATCCCGCCCCCCATTCCTACCCGCTGATCGGGTCCAGCTGTGGTGGCCGACACGTCGTGCTATTTGACGCACTCAAATATTACTCCCCCCCCCCCCTTCCCGTTCCCCTCCCCTCCCCCGGTACCTGTACCTCCACCTCCACCTCCTTTCCCACCCCATGTAACCTTCCTTTATCCACCTCTGACCTCTGACCCCTCACCCCGCCACACCCCTCATCACCCCCAGGGCCAGGTACCTGGACAGAAAGCATTGATCCGCCTTATTGGGCTTCTCACCGGATCAATCGGGGCTGAGGGCTGCAGGCGACGGGGGAGGCGGGGGGGGGGGGGGCGAGGGAGGGAGGGAGGCGACAGTGGAGGCGGGGGGAGAAGGGCAAGGGAGAGAGGGAGAGGAAGGGAGGCGGGGTGGGAGGGGGGCGAGGGGGGAGGGAGAGAGAGGGAGGGAGACGAGGGAGGGAGCTAGGGAGGGAGGGAAGTGGGGTGGGAGGGAGGCGACGGCGGAGTCGGGGTGGGAGGGAAGGAGGGATGCGGGGTGGGAGGGAGGCGACGGTGGAGGCGGAGGAGGGAGGCGAGGGAGCGAGGGAGAGGGAGAGAGGGAGGGAGGCGAGGGAGGGAGGCGAGGGAGGGAAGGAGGCGAGAGAGGGAAGGAGGCGAGGGAGGGAGGGAGGGAGGCGGGGTGGGAGGGAGGCGACGGGGGAGGCGGGGTGGAAGAGAGGCGAGGGAGGGAGGGAGGCGACGGTGGAGGGCGGGGGGGAGGCGAGGGAGGGAGAAGAGGGAGGGAGGGAGGCGAGGAGAGAGGAGGAGATGGAGGACGGGAGAGGAGAGGGGAGTGGGGAAGGGAGGAACGGGGAGGGCAGAGGATGAGAGGAACGGGGAGGGCAGAGGATGAGAGGAACGGGGAGGGGAGGCGGGGGGGGGGGGGAGGCGGGGAGGGGAGGGGAGGCGGGGAGGGGGCGGCGCTACAGCTGTATCTGAGGGTGTTAAAAGCGGACGGGTAGGTGTGTGGGTTGTGGGGAGAGAGGGTTAGAGGAGAGGGGGTAGAGGGGGATGTGGATAGCGGCGAGGGGGAGTCGAGTTCAGGGTTTGAGGGGAGAGGCGGACATGAGTAGGAGGGTAGGGGTGGGGGGGTGGGAGTGACATTAGGAGGTGTTTAGCGGACAAGGCAATGAGACAAAAGACGCTAATGACCCACGGACGGCGTTGGGAGTGACGTAGTCGAGGCCTTGTGACGTGTTAGATCGGGGTGTGCGGGGGAGAAGGAGGGGGGTGGGAGGGGGTGGGGGGCAGGTGGCGTTGGTCTATCGACCCGCCCAGCCCGCCCAGCCTTTGATTGCCCACCGCCGCTATGCCCGATGTAGGTAGATACATGTAGGAGTAGGTGCAGCCTTTGCTGAGGACCACTTTCTATAGCTATGTGGGTGGGTTGTATTGGTGTGTGTGTTTGTTCCTCCTTACACACGCTTAACGACCATCCCAGCAGGGTGCTCTATGTTTCATCGATATATTATGTCGATTTCGCTTCTTCTCACCGTTGGTTTGACATCCGTCCGTCTGCGTAAGACGATGGATTTGAAGCTCATGAAATATGATTTAAGCATTGCAGCTATGTATTGCGCGGCATTCGCGAATGTGACGGAATAAGCCTACGTGAGACCGGGCCGAGATCGCCGCAGTCGTCACAAAGATGTTTTCCGTTAAGGGTTGCAAATATCGATTGTTCTCACTACTGTGGGCTGCAGATCTCGCATCAAAATAAAAAAATAAATAATTATATGCTAATAATCTACCATATTCGCAAAGCTACAATTATATTTCGTGTAATTATGGTCTGATAATTACGGGTTAACGTATACGGAACAGTGAGGTAGCACCTATCTATGACATATTAGGTCATGTAATAATGTTACTTAACAACGATTACAACATTTCATGCAGATCTCGCAACGACAAATTTCGACCAAATCCTAAACATCACATATTAAATATCCAAAGCAAGCTTCTTTGAAGAAAACATCAGCCGTCTGATGAAGATTCATTGCGCCAGTGAGGGGCTAAACCTGATATATCTAGGATTGAAGCAGGGGTGGCGACTAACATGGCAGTATTTAACATGATTACCACTTGTCTGCTTAGTGACATTGTAATACAAATCTCCTCGCAAACACCCTGCCCGCCCTTCCCGCATTTAGAATGATGCCAACGACATCTTTGCGGCACCAACCTTTGCTCCTACCGTCAAAACATGCGCACAGGAGCGAGTTATTCCTCCTTGAGTGATTGGCGCGTCAGATTATCCTCAAAACGCCACCTAAATATCTACTGTATTAGTTACAATGAAGTCATCCATTCAGTTTGAAGTGTACTATGCAGACCTATTGTACGCAGCGCCAGCATCACGCAGCGGCGACACGGGAAAACAATATCCGGGTATCGAATGAGAATTTATCGTCGATAATCGGTCAAATACGTCAAGATCATTTCATGCGCTGAACTCTCGCCGAGAACGTATATCTATCTAACTGTTACGTGATCTCGTTGTTATTGTCCAACGAGAAGGTTGCCCCGGAAACCCAGTTTAGCCCTTGTGTGTTCAACTCATTTGTGTACACAAGCGGCCTAAAACACTCAATTCATTTCATTTTAGTTTGTCAACGAGAGGGGAGTGTACACGTTAACTGTTGACCTTCAACGAGGTGAATTAGTTGTCATGGTATTGACCTGAAAGCAGTATGTTAAAAATCTTTGTGCTTAGCTTATACACTATCATCCGAGCATTGGGTCCCGACTCCGCGATTCTAGATCGTGATGAATGGATACAATGGGAGTATAGCAGGTCATCACGCTACACTCCGTAAGGAGCGCAAAAAGTCACGTGTTATCAAGCTGCACTCCATAAGGAGCGCCAAGGGTCACGTGTCATGAAGCTACACTCCATAAGGAGCGTCACGGGTCACGTGTCAAGCTACGCCCCATAAGGAGCGCCAAGGGTCACGTGTCATAGATTAGCAAGTGCAGAGGTATTCAGTGTCATTATTTACTCACGTATATCTCTAAACATAACTAATACTAACACTAAACAGGCGTGGAACTAGTCGGAATCGTCGTGAAAGTAATATTTGCATTTTTCTAACTCTATAAATGTCAAGCGGCAGTGCGATAATATGTCAGTGCGGTTGTCGATGAGAGTCAAATATTTACCCGTCGCTCCATGTAAATGTTAATCGTACGCAGTGAGACTGAAGTACGTGCATTTCTATATAACAGATACAGGTGGTGGGAACGGGTGCAACAGACTTATTTCCGACAGCTTTTTGTTCAGACGTTCGATATGAAGGGATAACGAAATGTGTCAAATGCCCGTCAATTATTGGATATAGTAACGTAACGTCAATGTGGGATGAAGATCTCGTTAATTAACGCCAATATGAGCTGTGAGGTGCAAATCTCGTTAAGTATCGCTAGTGCGGGTTGCACATCTCGTTAAGTATCGCTAGTGTGGGCTGCAGATCTCGTTAAGTAACGCCAGCGCAGGCTGCAGATCTCGTTAAGTAACGCCAGTGTGAGCTGCAGATCTCGTTAAGTAACGCCAGCGCAGGCTGCAGATCTCGTTAAGTAACGCCAGTGTGAGTTGCATATCTCGTTAAGTAACGCCAGTGTGGGCTGCAGATCTCGT